>JABSTQ010002538.1:0-30243 GCA_013358835.2 Ixodes persulcatus | reverse complement strand
TACAACCAGGGTTGTAAAGTAGTGGTCACTCTGAAATGGGATTAGATATCTCACGTTGTCCCATGCTAGCAGTATCTGAAGCCTGTCTCTAAGGTTGTCTTTATTCAAAAATGGACTCAACCCTGCTAGATACGTTTGCTTCTGAACATTTTATTTCTCCAAAAAACATTTTGTCTTGTCTGGGTAAGTAATGTTCTGAACGTTGCTGATACAGCATAGTACGGCCATACCAATCTCCTCGAAACTCAGTGGTCATATTGACGGTCAGCCATTTCAATACTTCTTCAGGAATGAAAGACACCACGCCGTCACACTGAAAGCTCGATGAAGTTCGCTATTCCTCGGCAGATTCAACAGACGTTTAGGTTGTGTGGTTTTAAATATCACATAAACTGCTTTTCTTTCATCTTTCAGCCAATCTGTTTCTTTTTGTTACTCGACCTCAGATCAGGCCATTCATTTTTCGCGCAGTTAACCACTTTGGCCCTGACAACCATAAGTCACTCGACACCAGTCGGGAACATTTGATGCCACGGGGAAGCAAATCCGCTAGATTGTCACTCCACAGAAAATACCTCCAACAAAAAGGATCAGTGTCCCTCTGTATCTCCGTAACTCGGTTGGTGACGAATATCGTGCGCTTGCTGGGGTTAGTTTCGATCCATCCCAGAGTGAGGAGAGGATCTGTCCACAATTTATATTCGTACGGAATATCTGGGATGGTCTTCTCAAGATATTTGCGCACCCTCGATGCGATGACGGTTTCCATAAGTTCCAGGCGCTGAAGCGTCTGCTTCTTGCTTTGAGCGACACAACCTATTACCAACAAAAGCGTAGGTCTTTCAGGTGGTGATGACTTGTTTGATACGTACCTTCTATAGCTGATAATGTAATTTATGCACACGTGTAAGCGGGCTGCACAATAATGACGGTAATCATACCCGGAGAACGGGAAGAAGGGGGACAAAGGACAAACACAAAGTGTGACACCAACAAGGGTGAACGGCCTGCAAAAAAAAATGCAGGCCTTGTTGGTGTTCAACTGGTGGCAGCTGATAAAACCCGTTTGCTCTACTGACGTTAAAGTCCTGGTTAGTTCAGTCGGTAAGCGCTCCACTCAAAATAGAGAGGTCTATGGTTAGATACCCAGACCAGGCGGATTGTTTCGGTCGCGCACCAGTCTCCTAGCTCCGTTTGGAGATTTGTGTTTGTCCTTTGTCTCCCTTGTTCTTGTCCAGGGTTTATTATTGCTATTCTTGTCCAGCTCGCTCGCACCTTTGCAATAATTTCATTATCATCAAAATGTTACAAAAATGTAGACCGTTCACCCTTGTTGGTGTCAGCTGGTGGCAGCTAATAAAACCCGTTTGCTCCACTGACGTCTAACTGCTGGCTATCTCAGTTGGCTGAGCGCTCCACTGGAAATGGAGGAGTCCCTGGTTCAATTCCACTATTAGGCGGATTATTTCAGCCGCGCGCAAGTCACCTAGCTGTGCTTGAATATTTTTGTTTGTCCTTTGTCCCCCGTGTTCCCATCCTCGAGGGATTAAAATCGTCTTCCGATAACTCCAAAGGAACTTGAGCTTGAGTCGCATGAAATATAAATTCGGGTGTCCTTCCCTTTGAATGTGAATCTGGGGATGGCAAGTGCTACCAATGTTGGCAGGTCACAACACCATTTTGCCAGTCGTTCATCAGATCCTCGGGTTGAGCACTGTCCCACGTCAATCCTCTCGTCCATAACTTCTGAAAAAGTGTCTTCACTCGGATGATGAATGGTGACAAGTCTCCCAGGGGATCAACTTTCTAGGCGTGGCTTGCAAAACAAATCGTTTAGTGTCATCATTCGACTCTAAAAACATTAGTAGGGTTGGGAACGGTAACTTCAGGAAATTTTTTGTGGAGTCCAGACAATTTCCAGAACTATCATTGTTTTTGTTCAAAGATAGGCATGGCAATTTCTGGATTTATTTCTTCTTGTGTTAGCATATCTCTCAGTGGATGTGAATTCGTCGTCTCCTTTCGGAGGGTCATTCGTGCGTCCTGCATAACAGACTTGGCGTAATGGTATAACCTAATGGCTTTCTCCTCGTGTTGGCGCCAGCAACAAAGTAGTGCATGCAGAAGGAGTTACGAAATACGTCGGCCACTTTCTTCTTTGTGGGCAGATCTTCTTTGTGGGCAGATTTGCCAGATGTTGGAAAATTCCAGCCGTCAGAAGAAATGGACTACATTCAGCTCAAAAGAAAACGTTTGTCATCATCCACGTCTGTACCTCTTTATGCTTAAAAGTTGAAGGCGGTAAATTTCAAAACCTGCAAAAGCAAAATGCAGGTATGTCCGTTTTAATACAAATATCTTAAGAAATGCCTTCTAGATGTCTGAGGTATGGTGAAGCGGCTCACCCTAAATCAAATAAAAATTCCAAGGTCTCGATGGAGGTTGTCTACTTTCTCCAAACATTTGTTCAGAAACTTGGACCCAGCTGCGTGCGAGGACGCATCGAAAACAACTCGAAGACTCGTCGTCAGCACATTTTCTCTGATAACTTCGCGGTGTGGAATATAAAATATTCTGGTTTCGCCACCGGCCTTCTCGTTCGGTACCACTTCTGCTGACCCGCTATCAGGTACTTTTTTATAGCTTCGTCGTAATGAAGGACTAGGGGGCCAGTCTCGCAGAGTCGACTTACAAGTTTCCGAACTCTCGTCCCTTCGTTCTTCGTTCTTTGTTCAAGACGGGCAAATCTTCTGCTGAAACTGGCCCACCACTTGACTTGCTTCGAACTTGTGGTCTCCTCCATCTGTGATTCACGGGCTTCTTAACTCATAGAATGATCAGAGAGCGTCCTCAACTTGTTCTTTGCCGGTGATCTTCAAGGCACAAACGATTAAGCTCAATTTTTTTTGCGATTTAATGATACCTGTTTATCCTTAAAAAATCTAACCCAGCTTGGTATCGAATGCAACAAGCGTGCTGCAGGTCTTACTCAGAGTGACCTCGCAATTCATAATGCCCCACATCTGGTCAGAGTCTTTCCTCGATTATGGTTCTATTATTTGGTTTCCCTATAAACAGTCCGATATAAATAAAGTCGAATCAGTTCAAAAGAAATCGGTACGTTTTATTTGTCGTCGGTATGACAGAAACTTTTCTCCTTCTTCTAACCTTTCCGTGTTAGGCCTAAGACTTCTTTCTGAGCGTCGTGGTATTGAGCGCCTAAAGTCTTTGTATTTCATGATTAATTCATCACGTTTTGACTCTTTAGATAGCTACATAAAGTTTCTCAAGCCAACTGCAACTAGAAGCCACCACGAATTAAACCTTTCACCTTTTCATCCTCGTACTGATATGTTTAAATACAGTTTTTTTCCTCACACCATTGAACGCTGGAATTCGTTACCAGGAAACATCCGATCACTACAACCAGATGAATTTCTGTGTGCCGTTGACAGTGGTTCATGGTGATTCCTGGACAGTCTGTGTATAACTCCCACTCCTGCCATAGCCCCACTGGGGCTGCAGTATGTATAAATAAATAAATAAATAAATAAATAAAATACTGGTGCATGGTTTCGTGGAAACCACTGGAAACGTGACGCGATCGGCAATTACCTTTCAACGTTTCTCTATGTCATCTACGAGGACTGAACCCGTTTTTGAAAAAAAAAGACGTCTTCACATTGATAGGATAGATGCCTCCCTGCGCTGTCACCGTCAAATACGTCTTTACATATTATCGGAATTTCGGCCGCTTCGATCTTGTATCTGGCCACGTTGAATTTCCTTCTGAGTTCAAGCTACACAATACGACGCTTATTGCTTTCTTGAGTCGAAGCAGAAGCAAACGTGTGGAGCGCCATCTTGGTGCAGCCAACGCACTTAAGCTGAAGGCGTCTTGACAGACACTTGGTGACAAAAGTCAGCTGGCTGCATCTGTCGGTCATACTTGTAGTATGCCTGCAGCAGGTACCGCTTAAAGCTTATGCCATGAGGGTTTGCAGAAGTACCACTCCGGACCCTCTGAAGTCTTCATGGCTTGATGTAGTACATACAAACCGTCATGCTGTTTTGGGTGTCGGATGTGTCTTTTGGACATTTGTCCACGCCGGGTCACACAAAGGCTTAGCGTGTCTTCCACCGCAAATGGCACGGCTGACATTATATTGGCAGTCTCTCGCTTGAAGGCCACTGAAAGTGCGTCTGAAGCTCCTTTTGTTTATTGCCGAACGCTGTTTTATCTGGTTTAGGGGAAGAGCGGAAGACCATTCTGGAGTACCACGGCTTGTTTAGTTCCAGAAACAGCATTTTATTTTATGCGGTGAGAGTCTCTTTTAGATCACCGATTAGGGGGTTATAGAGGATTCACGTCAAGCAATGTTGCCCTGATATCTCGTAATCTTTTCCCGACTTCCGACATCGATAGATAGAAGATCAAACAATCGCACCAGTTCTGAGCGGTCAAGCTGGCTGCTGGCACCAGGCATAGAAGTCAGTGCAGATAAATGCGCGGTTCTGCAGTAGTTCACGACGATGTCGCGTGGAGGAGCTCGCATCAGGATATCGCAGAGCACCGATAAAAAAAACTAGGCTTGCACCCAATGTCTGAAGACCTCGTATATTTATCTGCACTTGGTCGAACATCGTTTGTAGACCCCAGGTATCGTTGGCTGACTTAACAGGTGAAATCAGCCCCAGTGTGGAGAAATATCCAATCGCATTATTTTTTCTAAAAAGACGATTGAGGATCTCTATTGGAGCAGCGGAGAAGCGGATACAGCTACAGCTGCTTCCACCTCTTCACCCAAGTACATTCGAAGGTAGCCGAGCTCTTCGCCAGCACGCAAGCCACTTTGAAATTTCACCTTTGAATGGAGTAAAGGCGAGCTTCGGTAACCTTGTTCCCGCATCTCTGACGCCTTGAACGGCGGTTGGTTGACGACTAACTTTGCTAGGGGCCCCTCGTGACGATATCTTGTCTGGGTAATCTCTGCTGCATTGGAGGGCACTAATGGTGGTATAGGCTTAATCTTCATGCAGGGCTACTGCTTCAAATGCGCTTTCGAACGAACCCCCCGGTACGTGTCTTTCAAACTCTTCGTTCAACCTCCTGAGCTTATCACTACTGGCGCGCAATATTTCTGGTATGGTGGTAGTCTGGCTAATCGTTGAATCTTGGTTTTGCAAAAAAAAAAAAAAAACACTTGCCGCGTTGATGAGTTTTGTGTTTTGTGCCCGTCTGTTCGTTCTTTTAGTCTTCAACCTTTCCATGGGAGTCCACTGCGCTGCCGAGTTATCTCGTGTGTTGTAGCGGTCCTTTATTCCCGGGCATCGCTGGAAAAAAATGGTAAAAAAGGGGAACGAGCTCCACGCTCTCCGTCCGCGAGTGCAGGTCCCTACATTGCATGTGTGCTTGTCATTATGCTGCTCTCCTCTTCGCTGGTACTCGACCCGTTTTGTGTATTTTCAACACCACTGTAACAAAGTGAGCACTGAAGAAGATGTCGCCTCCTCTCCAGCGTTCGCTTTGCTACAGTTTAAAGAGGTGGGAGGAACTTCCACTGAACTCTGAACCTTTCACCAACTATTGGGATCAAGCGGCTTATATAATTGGTCATAAAAGATCGGTTCCCAAGCGTTTACCAAGGCGCAGTCCAACATCGCGGGGCCAGCGCGGTCCTCTCCCTGTGTGAACAGGTATTTACGCGGCTCTTGCTGACACGTAGTTTGTGGGCTTTGCGGCCCAGTAAAACGCAAAAGAACTTGCGCTCGCCGCCCGGCGCGCTACCTGCACGCGAGCCACGCTTGGGCTCGGACGGCCGGCAGTCGTTGCCAGTTGCCGAAGTAAAAAGATGTGTTTTGGTGTCTGCCTCGTTGGTTCTTGCGGGTATGCAGTACCCACCGAACCCTTCCTACATTTTGCGCTCCACGCAAGGCCTGCTGCTCTCCCGAGTGTTAGACCGCAGGCTTTGAGCCCATTTCAGGCGTTTTAGCACGTTATTATAGAACAGCGAAGGGTGTTCTCAGCTTTTAATCAGCTCATAAAAACTTGCCGAAAAAGGCATCGCTTTTTCCTGACTAAGGACGGCTTTAGCAAGCACATGCATCCACAAATTCGGTACCAGCTTCATGTGCCAAATTCAGCCGCTCAAGAATTCCGGATATCCTAATTCGGTCATCTCTTCAGCTTGCAAAAAAATGGTGAAGCACCTTAAAGCAGCTCCAAGGACCGAGCAACGTGACCTCGAGCAAAAAGAGACAAATAATGTTTCACTCGTACCGTACATCCACCGCCTTTCCCACGTACTCAAAAAAGTCGCCTCAAGAAACGGTGTGAATGTATTTTTTTCCGCCCGCAACAAGCTCAGCTCAGTGAGCTCCGCAGTCAGCAAACGCGAGAGAAAAGACAAACCATCGTCGCGAAGTGAGTGCAGCGTCAAACACGAAATGCAGTTTGTCGCCTGCGTAGGAGGCGTGGTGGACAAGGTTCCGTTTTCCTGCGGGCGTGCGTGTATAAGGCAGACTGGGCGTTGCCTTAACATACGACTTCGAGAACATCAATGTTCTATGAAACGAACCGCTAAAACCTCGCGATGCATTGCCAAGATTGCCGATGCAAACCCCTTTTCACCAACATGACAGTGATGTTTCGACACAAGGACAAACTGCCACGAGAAAGAATGGGGACGTACTACATAACACAAAACGGATCCTCGTGTGTGAGCCAGCCGACAGTGATTTTGACGAGCAGCGGGATCATCGTTTTGGATTTTGAATTACTCGGCCGGCGTCGTGTGAAGTGCAAGAAGAGGCACCAGGGCCACGGAGGGGCATGAATGCACGAGCAGCAGCAGCATCATGTGTATTTTTTCGTTTCAATAGAATCAGTTGCTAGTTCAGCGCTTGTCCTGTGATTTCTCCTCTGTCTGCCCTTGTCTCAGTCTCGCTGAAAGTTATGATGAACTCTTACCAACTCACCCAATTGTTCATTTTGGAAAAGTTTTAATGCCCTACCTCCCAGTGTGTGTGACTTTACCTCAACAGAAGTTTACAAAACCGTTTCGACATTTCGATATGACCGACAAAAACTTGTTATTATATCATAGTGAGTTTTTATTGCTTGCATTGTTTTAAACAAGTACGTTTTTTTGCGTGTTTTTTTATTATTTGGTAACAAAGATAATCAATCTTCATCCCCCGTGTCACAAGAACTGGTAAAGTTTTGATGCTGGTGAAGTGTGACGCTAGTGCCTTGTGTTTATTTTTAAATGGGTTTCTGACTTACAGGCTAGTTTTGTATTTATATTAAAACCGCCAGGTCTCCAGTTGGAACTGCTGTAAAAACTTGGTGATAGTTAAGATTTTTTTCTTATCTAGAACCGCTTTTTGATCTTTATGCAATTGTATAGCTGGTTTTGCCGCACAAGCCCATGATGGCTTTGGCGAACCTGCACTCTGCCTTCAATATGGTCTTCGTTCACAAATGATTTATATTACTATTACTATTATTATTATTATTCATTATTATTATTATTATTATTAATATTATTATTAGTAACATTATTATTATTATTATTAGTGTTATTGCCATGCGTCAGTGTGTGCGGGTGTTCTTTTTTCGTTTTCTTATCAGCACCGCAAGAAGTCTCCAGTACGACGCCAATTGTGAAACTTCGTTCTGACACAACAATAAGAACCGTGCGTTCGTGCGTGCATGCGTGCGTGCGTGCGTGCGTGCGTGTGTGTGTGTGTGTGTGTGTGTGTGTGTGTGTGTGTGTGTGTGTGTGTGTGTGTGTGTGTGTGTGTGTGTGTGTGTGTGTGTGTGTGTGTGCGCGCGCGTGTGTGTGAGTGCGCGCGTGTGTGTGTGCGCGCGTGTGTGCGTGTGTGTGTGCGTGCGTGCGTGCGTGCGTGCGTGCGTGCGTGCGTGCGCGTGCGCGTGCGCGTGCGCGTGCGCGTGTGCGTGTGCGTGTGTGTGTGTGTGTGTGTGTGTGTGTGTGTAACTGTACACGAATATACTTCATTTCAGTGCTGGGTCTGGTCCTAAAGTCCTTGTAGGCTTCGACCATCCCGACAAGGAAACTTGCTACAGATACAGGTTCCAATAAATATTACTATTATTATTATCATTTCCCTCCTGGTTCAGATGCTGCTCTCCTTGTAAGCCGGTTTAATTATCTTGAAAATGAAATAGACGCGGCTAAATATCGCCTGCAACTATACAGGGATTTTAATCTACCGAAAGTTGACTGTATTTATGATCAAATTAACATTAACGATTTTGCGCAACACAACATGTTCGCGGGCTGTTCCGGTAACATTCTTGATCTGGTTGTATCTAACATTCATACTTTGGAAGTGGCGCGTGTGGACAATCGGTGGTTACTCCTGATGCTTATCATCCTCCACTTACAGTTTCGTTTTCTATGTCTTTAAGATCAAAGGCCTTGTCTGGTGCACTACGATACGCCTACAGCGCTGGCGATTACTTTATACAAATATTTCAAACAATATAATTGGACTGACATATTACAACGCTCTGATGTGGATTCCATGGCGAAAAGTTTCACAGCGGTAGTCAATGATGATATGAACTTGTTTGCTCCCCAGTGCACCAACCGTCCCGAAAAGTACCCTTAGTGGTTTTCCAAAGATTTACGATATTACTTAAGATTAAGATTACATTACCACAGATTATACAGAAAAAAAAACGAGGCTCGGCTTATGGTGTGAAAAATTTGGCATATCTCGTGAACTAACAAAAAAGCTTCTCGCTAGCAACCAATATCCCTGCCGCAGGCAGATGGAGCGTAACTTGAACAAGCGACCCGCAAACGTTCGGCACTAAGTGAAAAAGCACACCGCGAAGGACTTTAACATTATAACGCTGCGCAACAAGTCAGCTATCGAAACGTCCCCAAAATTTGTTTGTGAGTTGTTTTCGCAATATTTCAGTTCATGCTCTTACAATGTTAACAGCCCTTTACCCGTGACATATAACATTACTTTTCATGACTATTTACCGTTTACTATATTTACAGTTCATGAAGTGCTTATAGCTATTGGAAAGCTAAATTCTAAACTGCCCACAGGTTCAGATGGTATTCCCAACTTTATTGTATAAGGATGTGGCGAATATTTTACTCCTGTTTTTGAAAAAGTGTTCAACTTTTCTTTACGGCTTGGTATCTTTCCAGATAAATGGAAATATTCGATTTGTAAATCAGGTAATTCTTGTGATGCTAGTAAGTATCGTCCTGTTTTCCTTCTCAACGCATTTTCAAAGGTGTTTGAGAAGATGGTGTACAATCGTTCGTATAATTATTTTAAAAGAAAGTTTGTTCCTGCACAGCATGGTTTCGTCACAGGCAGATTCGTCGAGACAAAATGGTGCACATTTTTTTTAAATTTTGATTTGCCAATTATTCAGAGTCGGGGTAAAGTAGATACAATATGTCTAGATATGTCCAAAGTCTTTGATAAGGTCCTTTATGAGTTGGTATTGCTTAAACTCAAGGACTGTGGCCTCAATCCTGAGTACAATACCTGGTTTAGGAGTTATTTTCATAAACGGCAGAACTATGTAAGGGTATTCGGCTTCAAGTCTCGTCCATTCATTTCTATGTCAGGAGTGCCTCAGGGCTTGAACTTTAAAGCTTTGTTGTTTCTTTTTTTTATAAATGATATTGTGTCGTCTGTAAAACTCTTTCAAGTACTTAAGTTCGCAGATGACGTGAAGTTGTTTCAGCAGGTCACTTCAATCACTGACTGTACTTTGCTGCAGGACGATCTTCGTTCAGTGATAGAATGGTGCAGTTCTAGCAATCTTTTCTTAAATCCCCGCAAAACAAAAGTCATTTCGCTGTCGGGAAAGCGCAACAATGTCTCTGATATATGATTTCACCGCACGAATGACGGAGAGTAAGGACGCGTGCAATAGCTGCTCTGTCCAATTTTCAGGCAAACAACAATTTTTGCAATGTGCGTCATGTTCTCGTCAGCGTCACTGCAAGTGCTTAGATATTCAGGCAGCAGAATACGACACCTTCATGCAGTCTGGAAAAAGCAGTTAAAATTTCAGGGATTGTTTAAGGTGCGCAAATCATTCGGCGACGAGGCTTATCAGTGTTGTAACTGTTGGCCGGGCTACGCCAACAACACGGAACGCGGAATTCTACATCGGCGGAAGCGACAGCGGTGAATCGACACATGAAGGGATTTCTTCGACAATCCTTCGTCTGCTTTTGGGGTTTTCGTCTCTGGTTGAATGTTAGACGGCTGTGGTAGAGCTGCTGGGCGCAGACAACAGTGCACTACGAGCGGAAGTCTCCCAACTTCGCCAAGCAGTTGTGAACGAGACCATGGCGGGGGCTCCCAAAACCTCGTCAACCGACGCTCTGGATTCAACGGCGCCGTCCTATATTTTTGTTGCTCTCGGTGCCCGACCCGATTCTCCGAATCAGCGATAACGTCGTGATGGTCCCGTAAATGCCACGGCTCGTGGAATATCGTCATCATCTGCACATCGAGGCAATGGGGACGCCGTGGACGCTGAACGATTCACGACCGTCACAAGGATAAAAAGACCCAGGCCTGCCGAGGGAAAGAACGCCGGCAGCAAGCTGAGCTTTGTGCCACGGCAACCAATACGCAGAGGGCTCTTCGTCCTCTGGCTGGATCCTCAAACAGCAGAAGCTGACATTACGGAATCCCTGGAAAGTGTTCTGAGAGGCAAGTCAGGGACGTGCACCAAGCTTGTAACAAAACACGATAGGTATGCCTCCTTTCACGGGGCTGTCGAGATCGATGACTTTGACAATATCGAGGTATCTGACATTCGGCCAACATAATGCCTTTTTCGCCCTTTTTTGTATTCTTAGAGTCACGTCGGCGACAGTGGTCAATGTGAACGCTTAACCTTTTAACGTTCTACTATGAAATGCGCGCTCTACTACCAGAACAATCTCGGCCTTAGAACGAAGTCCTCCAAGTTTATGTCGGACATTTTAGGCAATCCATACAGCATTGTTTGCCTTACAGAAACTTGGCTTGCGGGCAATATCACTAGCTCTCAATATTTTCCTCCGTCATATACAGTATTCTGGAAAGACCGTAATTACGCCATTATGGGACAGAGATATAAAGGAGGCGTTTTAACCGCCATGAACGCGTCAGTTTGTGGATGTAGAAGATATGACCTGGATATTTACCCGGACTGTGTACGGGTGGGTTGAGGTTACGTCCAATGACGGGCTTAATTATCTAATAGGTAACTATTACTTTCCACCACACTCTGACTCAGAGGGTTTTTCACGTCTTTGTCGAAATCGAGAACAACTTGGTATGACGAGACTCCGTGTTCAGATATATGCGAATTTTAATCTACCAGAAATTGACTGGCTGGCAGGTTATGACTCGTTGGCGAGCGAGGTCACCAGCCTTAAAGTATCGAGCCTGTTCTATTTTATTTATTTTATTAGATTTTTACAAAGCAATATTATCCAGAACTCAGCGGGAAATATACTTGACCTTGTTTTAGTTTACTCGCCAATTTGTGTATCTTGCCATTGCGGACCCCTTAACACGTGTTCATCAATTCCATCCACCTTTTGTGGTGTCCTTTATCTTTCCGCTGCGTCAACGAGGCTCTTGCAGTCAGGAATATTTTCTGTACAGTAAGAGAAATTACGCTAATATGCAACAAGCACTCACAGTGCTATGACTGGCAACCGATCTTGAATGATAATTGCGCGGATTCGGCTGCTGAGGCTCTCACAACAGTAGTATCGAGCGCCAATGGTATATACGTGCCGAAGCGTTTTTCTCTGGCAGACAAGTACCCGTCATAATTTTCAAGGGAGCACAGGCGTTGCTGACGACGTAAGCTTCATTATTATCGTCTTTTTAAAAAAATTTGTACTGCAGAAGTTGTACGCCAAATTTGTGAGTGTCGTGTTTTGGCAAAGCAACGCTTTTGCCAAAACAACGTACAATGCGTACGGATGTATTTGAGACCGATATGCAGACGAAGCCAAAAAAGTTTTTGAAGTGTGTACTATGAAAAACGATACGAAATCATAATGTGGTCCCAATAAGAAAAAATTCTGGTTACAGATGGGATTCAAGTAAAATTGCCAACAAGTTTGCAGTGCATTTTAATTCGTGTTTTACGTCTACAGCAGTTATTGACGGCAGCAAGACGTGTCAAGGCACATTTGATTTTATTTCTTTTACCCTATTCGACGAACTTCAAATTAAGAAAAGCATGTATAAAACGAAACCCAAGCTGTCTTGTGGTACAGATGGCATTCCCTGTTTTATTGTGAAATGGTTTGCGGAGCTTCTGTGACCTGTCTTATTACACATATTTAATTTATCACTGAGTTCAGAAATATTACCGTCTACCTGGAAAAGCGCCGTAGTTGTTCCGATTCATAAATCAGGCCATCCTAGAATTGAAAACTTAACTGCCGCTCTGTTTCATTATTTAGCAGTTTTTCCAAGGCTTTTGAGATGGTAATACACAAACGTCTGTACAGTTACTTTAGCCTAAAAATAAACCCCGAGCAACACGGTCGGTTCAATATACTCTGTGCTCTTTTGTAGATTATACTGTTTCATTTGTTCGTGACCATGCACCACTTGATGCATTATATATTTTTATATGACGAAGGCATTAAATAAGGCTGATCAAAATACTCTTTTTATCAAAATAGACAGTTATGGTTTGTGTTCGACGTACTGCCATTGATTTAAAAGTTATCTCTCATGTCGTAGAAATTATGTTCGTTTGTCAGGGCTCATGTTTTATAGATTTCTGTCGCCTTCAGGAGTGCCCCGAAAAAACAACCATGGTACAGTTTTATTCTTGATTTTGTTAACGATATCTCTCGGAGCGTAAAAAAACTCTGAAGTATTAAAATACAACCTATGACATCAAATTGTTTCGCTGTGCTCGTTCGTACTCGAAGTGCAAACTTCTTCAGGATGTCACGTTGGCAATTTCAAAGCGGTGTTCCATAAACCATTTTTGGATTAATGAGCCAAATACAAAAATAAAGTCCCTGACTAGAAATTGAGAGTCAGTCATTCATGATCTTGGAGTTTTTGTTGATTCATCTTTAAATTTTAATATTAATGTTCCTGCTATATGTAATGCTTCTCTTAGGAATCTTGAGGCGATATCTTGTTTTACGAGTCAGTTTTCTTCGTATGATTGTCTCGTGCGTTTGTTTTGCTGCTTTGTGCGTAAAAAGCTAAAGTTTGCATCAATTGTTTGCAATTGTATCAACCACACTGCATCATGCTCATATTGAGCGTGTTCAAAGGCGCTTCATAGACATAATCTATGACAGGCATTTGTGGCGCAAGTGTTACTAAAACTATAATGTATTACCTAAAAATCCAGGGTTGCGCACGCTGCTGGATAGAAGGCGTTCACATGATTTTATGCTTTTACATAAGGTCGCGAACGGAAGGCTTGATTCATCACTTTTTTTTAAGTACTGTTTTTTTCTCTGTTTGATTGCGCTCTAGTCGGTTTCAGAGTCGGTTCTAACCCCTCACTTTATACGACGCGTCTCCCTTAACAGAAATGCAACTGGAATTTAACAAGCTTGACAGACCACCTACAGACATTTTAGTGATGTGACAACATTTTGACGTTCACTGGAGTCGATAATTTGTGTATAATTTTGGATCTATGTGGCTGTCTGGACTTCAATTCCAATGACGTACTGTGTACCACTATTCAGGCTGTGTGGAGTTTGTGGAAACAAAAAAATAAAGATTATTATTACATGTTCTGGAAAATGAAACTATCTGTCGGACCACGCAGGTGCGAGACCAAGTGTTCTGGTAAACGACCACCTCTTTTTTTCTTTTTCTTGTAAACTCTATTATTAGCCAGTAATTACGTGGGCTGGGAGTAATGTCTCGCTTAACTAGATCACTGAACACTCATCACTGTCTTCTGAGATTATGCATTTCCCATGTGCGTTCGAAACTAGAATTCGCCACTATCGTGTGGAACTCCATCTCTATAAATTAAAGTGAAAGCATAGAACATGTACAAAAGCGATTTGTGCGCATCATTTACGACAAATATTTCGGAAGAAAGTGCTTTTATGAATATATTTCGATTTTAGCAAATTAACGTTGTTCACCTTATGTAAAGAAGGTCTGCTCGGGATGTTCAGTTTTTACAAAGGTTAATTCATAATGCAATAGACAGCCTTACTCACCTCACCTCTGTTCACTTTCGCATTCCACTTAGAACAAACTCTAGAAATCAATATGTATTTTACCCAGACCTCACACAAAACGCATAATCGGTTTCGCATATCAAACATGTCTTAAATACGCAATTTACTGACGTCGATATTTTAGTACAAACCTGTCTTTTTGACGACGATAATTTTCATGCATGTGTTTTAATTGGCGTATAGACATGCTTGTGTGCTTGCATATTTTTACACAACTCTATTTTGTAAGTATTTCAAGCGTATCTGCGTAACCCAGTAGGTTTTTGATCTGTTGCTTAGCACAAGGGAAAAAGCAACATTAATGTGCGCACAACACGGTTTTGTACATAGAAAAATAAACATCAATGTGTTTTTGTAAACTTACGTGACAAATAAAAACAATGTTCAATGTTCAATATATTTTGAATATTATTTTTTTTTATTATTATCATTACTAAAATTATTATTGTTATTATTAGTAGAAGTAGAAGTATTACTATTAGTCTGACCTTAGAAAAATGAGACGAAGGGTGAAGGCCAGGGAGTGCGCGTGAAAAGACAGCAAGCAAATGTAAAAAACCACTACAAATTGACTTGTGTTTTTCGCATTGAAAAATTGCTCCGTTCGAGAAAGAAAACACATATCTGTAGAAAGCAAACTCAGGGGCATGATACTAATTATTTAAAGCTCACGCGCGACACGGAAACAACATAAACTAAATCAACACTATCATTGGGACGGCCGTGGGACCATAAGTATGAATGTGGCCAACGGTAGCCTTGTTAACTGAACACAGCACCTTTCAACTGATGGTAATACAAATAAAGTACTACAAATATCAACGTGCTTGAGACCTAGAGGGTCAATCGATAGAAGGATATGTGTTAGTATATAGTTCTGCTAACACGTAAAACCATCCCAAAAATAACGCACCAAATACAAACCTGTAGGATTCCAGAGCACGAGTTCTCCTACAACAGTCACACGGACTACGTATTGTGTGCCACCATCCTCTGGGAGTTGGGGAAGCACTATACGAAAACAGTTAAACCTGACAGGACACTGAAGTGTCTTTTTCGTTTGTTCCTGACCGTTGCTGCACTCTCCAGTTCTTCTAAACTTATAGCCTATTCCTAACCCCTTAGCGAAAGCGGTTTCTCCAAGACTAATAAAGGTGCCATTGTCAGAAAGTAGGCTTGAACGCAGATATATAACCAAGCCTTTCTGGAGGCGTCTGTTCAGTTCCTGTTGAGTCCGGTAGGTAAGTTTGTCGACGAAATCCTCTTCGCTGAAGCTCCGAAGGGGTGAAACTCCTAGAAAAAGATCCCTTTGTTTTACGTACAAGTTGACAATGCTTTTAGGGATTAAACACTGTCAAGTATAACTCATCTTATAACAAACATGTGCGCTCCAATTTGATTCACGCGAATTAGCTTGCATAATGGAAAATATCTTCACGGATGGCTGAATGCTGACCGCGGACTAGTTACTTAAGCCTCATTGGGATGAAGTTTGATGTATCAAAAAAATTCGCTGGGCAAATGACGCAACCCTATATTTTGCGAAGTAGCAGTTTTTAAATGTTGAAAAGCGCTTTATCACAGAGGAAGCTAAAATAATATACATGGTGGTCTTTTAAAGACGGGTAAATTATTTAAATGATATACTTCAAATAGAAACTGATTCCTTCGGAATAACATTACCCGCCTCGGTGGACGTAATGTAGAGAGTGTTGAATATTAATTAGCAATTTAATTACATAATTTTCACTAATTTACTCACTAAATATTCACTTAAACTGCCACATTCTAATTAAAAATGTCTTGCTCGTTGTCAAAATATGCCATGGCGGTTTCTAGAACTCAAAAAACAAAATTCTGCACCGCGCTATTCTCTGGCAAATTTAAGGCTGCGGACCCACGGCGCCCATAAAAAAATGACGCCAAAAACCGGTGTCGGAATCGGTATTATAACGCTTGGTTTCTTTCTAAGAGATTATATATATATATATTTATATATATATAAAACGGGCATGGTGGCGGGAGGCCGAAGGCGTGGGTATAACTGGGAAGAAAAAAACCCTTGGTGAAAACAGCAACAACGGACGATTTAATCTTCGACGTTTCGGCCGGAGTCCGGCCTTGTCAGGAAGCCTTCCTGACGAAGGCCGGACTCCGGCCGAATCGTCGAAGATTAAATCGTCCGTTGTTGCTGTTTTCACCAAGGGTTTTTTTCTTCCCAGTTATATATATATATATATATATATATATATATATATATATATATATATATATATATATATATATATATATATATGTATATATATATATAGGGCGTTTCACGAATAGTGGACAAAATCGATATTGCGAAAACTTCGCGCCGCAACAAAAAAGGCTTGTGTTGTGTCGGTCCAGGGCCAGGGGCCGATTTAGGAAAGTTATTGAAGTTTGAGAAGATTAAGTTCATTATTTTTCCGAAATTGACTTTTTAATTGTGGTGCTGAAGCGCAGGGTTTAAATTAGAAAATTGCTCAGCATCGTCGAAAAAAACTAAATCAACAAATTGCAGAACGATAGAAGGTACGCGCAGCATTTTACGACTTTCTGAAAAACCGCATAAATTAGACGGGTTTCTAAGTTTCCGTTTGCAATTGGAGCGATTCTCGGCCCCGACGGCGCCACGCCCAGTGGAGAAAGAGTGCAACCAACCTCTGGTGCGCTGTACTCGCGCAACGCAGCAGAGGCTGGTTGCACTATTCCTCCACGGGACGCAGTGCCGTTGGTGCGGAGAAGCGGTCCAATTGCAACCGAATCTTAAAAACCCATTGAAGTTGTGCAGTTTTCAGAAAGCCGTAAACTGCCTCGCGCGCCTTCTATTGTTCTGCAATTTATTGATTTAGGGGTTTTCGATGATGCTCAGCAAGTTTCTAATGAAAACCAAGCCCTTAAACAAAACATTAAAAGTTAATTACAAAAAAATAATTAAAACCTAAATAATCGGAGTGTAATAATTTCCCTATATTATTACATTCCTTTTGCCTGAACCAAATAGACACAAGGCTTTTTTTTTTGTTGCGACGAGTCGTTTTCGCAATATCGAATTTGTCCACTTTTCATGAAACACCATATATATATATATATGTATATATGTATATATATATATATATATATAAAAAAACATATGCAGATGAATGAACCGTACTTAATCTAATGAATCAAAGAATCAAAGTTTTCAGGAACCCGCCGAAAGCCAAAAATTGGCGGAGCCAGGATTTGAACTCTGGGCCTCCCAATGTCCGGTCGGGTGTGCTAACCTCTACACCACTCCACCTTGGCTTTCTGGCGTTTCCTATCTGTTTTATTAATGCACAAGAAACGAAATGTATCCAATTGGAGGTGTTCTGGAAACACACGCCGCCGCGTGGAACGCGGTACGACGCTTAGTGTCACGTGGTACGTGCTCGTTTGTGCTCCAGAAATCCTCCCACTGTTTGTCTCGTCACGTGTACATGTAGTAGTCTTCTTTGTTTATGAGCTTTAGAGACACGGTATCATCATCATCTGCGAGAATCAAGAGCCACGTTATTGAATATACAAATACAATACGGGCACTTTCACGTCATCGTACGTGGTCTCCGAAGGGATATAAACAAACATATGCAGATGAATGAACCGTACTTAATCTAATGAATCAAAGAATCAAAGTTTTCAGGAACCCGCCGAAAGCCAAAAATTGGCGGAGCCAGGATTTGAACTCTGGGCCTCCCAATGTCCGGTCGGGTGTGCTAACCTCTACACCACTCCACCTTGGCTTTCTGGCGTTTCCTATCTGTTTTATTAATGCACAAGAAACGAAATGTATCCAATTGGAGGTGTTCTGGAAACACACGCCGCCGCGTGGAACGCGGTACGACGCTTAGTGTCACGTGGTACGTGCTCGTTTGTGCTCCAGAAATCCTCCCACTGTTTGTCTCGTCACGTGTACATGTAGTAGTCTTCTTTGTTTATGAGCTTTAGAGACACGGTATCATCATCATCTGCGAGAATCAAGAGCCACGTTATTGAATATACAAATACAATACGGGCACTTTCACGTCATCGTACGTGGTCTCCGAAGGGATATAAACAAACATATGCAGATGAATGAACCGTACTTAATCTAATGAATCAAAGAATCAAAGTTTTCAGGAACCCGCCGAAAGCCAAAAATTGGCGGAGCCAGGATTTGAACTCTGGGCCTCCCAATGTCCGGTCGGGTGTGCTAACCTCTACACCACTCCACCTTGGCTTATATATATATATATATATATATGTGTGTGTGGTGTCTTAACAGGCGAATTTATTTCAGCCATGAGCAATTGTAGAAGATTTGAAACCTGCACTGCCTCTCCGAAAGGAGGTAGGCACGATACTTTTTATTTTTACACAAATGTCTCCCCGGTTTTATAGATTGCCCCATGCGAACTTCATCCGTTTTCATTGCTGTACCTGGCAGGTCTATTCGCTCCCATCGTGTTTTCGGTTCCTCTGAGCCAAAAAGCTTAAGACCCATTGAATGTATCCAGTATAATTTTAACATGTCAAATGTCGCAAACACGCCCGAAGTAGACATTTTTTTGCGGGAAAGTTTTAGTATGCGGTCTCTGCTAATGCTTTTATAATGCGCGGTCTCTTGTATCAGTCTTTTTAGCAAACAGTGTTGTTTTAAACTTTATGCATTTTTTTCTCATTTACATTTATATTTCACTTTTTTGTTTCTTCAAATTATGCGTGCGTTTGCGTGCCTGCTAATTATGCAAAACTGCATGTAAGTGTCAACGGTGCACCCTTATGTAGGCCTAGGGGCTATTTAGGGACACCGGAAAAGTACAATAAATAAATAAATACATATATATATATGTGTGTATGTGTGTAGAAGTTTCTAGGACGGAAGTTTAATATGACGTTTCGGACGGGGACCGCTCTTTTCCAGAATGGCAATTTTCTTTAGCTTGGCGCGATACGCCGTGGTTCAACACAGCAAGCTGTGGTACAAACAGAAGCCAACTTTTGAACGGTTTCAGCGCACACGTATGAAGAAGAGAGAAGAGACAGAAAAGAGCGCTACTCACAACTGTATTTACAAAGATGAAGAAAAGGAAGAACATCGTCAAGATCCTCATAAAGATGAGAAAAGAAAGAAAAGAAAGCAGAAACATAAAACAGGACTATAAAACAGAAAGTCGGGTGTTCCCTCGCGCGCACAAGCTTGATACACTGGCTTTCTGTTTTATAGTCCTGTTTTATGTTTCTGCTTCCTTTTCTTTCTTTTCTCATCTTTATGAGGATCTTGACGATGTTCTTCCTTTTCTTCATCTTTGTAAATACAGTTGTGAGTAGCGCTCTTTTCTGTCTCTTCTCTCTTCTTCATACGTGTGCGCTGAAACCGTTCAAATGTCTAACTACCAACTAGCCCAGTTATCAACCCTTTTACAGAAGCCAACTGCATAATAAAGAATAATAAGCGAAATAGAAAATGAGGGTGGGCTGGGTTCTAACTACCGCTTCCATTCCCGCGCGGGCGGGCCGTCCCCGACCCCCGAGGCGCCGCACGATCGGGGTGGCGGAAAAGACGCCAAGACCCTCGCAAACTACTAACACCACGGCACGCCGAAAAAAAAGAGGTTTATATTTTTCTAATTGGCTTTAAGTAACAAAAAAAAAAGACTACACACGAAGGAGAAAAGCAGAGCACAAAGAAACCACACTGGGCAAACCTAAAAAAAGTGGGAACATTAGCGGCGTCAAGAGTGTTGCTGCACGGTCTCATTCAGCCAATCGCTTCCAGCCACGGCACATAAATGAAAGCAAAGAAAGAAAAAAAAAAACGAAAGACGTTTACAATCCCCTGAAACGCCGAATTCGCCGAATTAGAGCGCAGCTCTTGAGGAGGAGGAGAGAAGGGTACTGAGGGGAGAATGTGGAAAGTCCCCCACTACTAACATGGTGTGGATCGACGTGTGCTAAATGCAACTCGCAGAAAATGCACGTCCTTGGTGAGAGCATCGCGTGCCAATTGGGCGGGGATTTACCGAGCCAATTTTTCCCCCTAACTTTAGGGGGGAATGTTTTCCCATTAGATATAGCGGGGATATTCTTACCGCTAAATCAAAAGGGGAATTGTTTTCCGCTAAATTTAGCAGGGAAATTGTTTCCGTTAAATTTAGCGGAAAATTTTTCCCCCTAAATTTAGCGAGAAAATTTCCGATAGACTTAGCGGGTAAATTTTTTCTGCTCAATTTTTGCGGTGAATTTTTTACGATAGATTTAGCGGGGGAATTTTTAGAGCGCAGCTCTTAGGCGCTCGTTTCCGGCTCAAGCGGCGTCGCCGTCGCCGTCGCCGTCGGCGTAACCGCGCTGTGCAAAATAGGTAAATTTCCCCACTAAATTTAGCGGAAAATCTTCCCCGCTAAATCTAGCGGAAAATTTTCCCCGCTAAATCTAGCGGAAAATTTTCCGCGCTAAATCTAGCGGAAAATTTTCCCCGCTAAATCTAGCGTTATATTTTCCCCGCTAAATCTAGCGGAAAAATTTTACCGCTAAATCTAGCGGAAAATTTTCCTCGCTAAATCTAGCGGAAAATTTTCCCCACTAAATCTAGCGAAAAATTTCCCCCCTCAATCATGCGGAAAATTTTCCCCGCTAAATCTAGCGTAAAATTTTCCCCGTTAAATCTAGCGGAAAGTTTTCCCCGCTAAATCTCGTGGAAACTTTTACCCGCTAAATCTAGCGCAAAATTTTACCCGCTAAATCTAGCGGAAAATTATCTTCGCCCCCCCCCCCCCGCCCTCATGGCCACGTGACCCCCAAACCACATGACCACCCCTCCCCGTGCCTTCCCCTCCGCCTCAAGTGCTCCACTCTAATTCGAGGTTACAGGGAGTTGTAAACGGCTTTCATTTTTTTTTCCGCTAGATTCAGCGTGGAATTTTGTTGACTAGTGACGTCAAACGTCACTAGCGAACAAAATGTGGCATCAGGTGTGACGTCACCAGTGACGTCACTGGTGACGTCACTGCTGACATCATCATCACGATGACGATGACGTCATCACAATGACGTCAAGTGGCGTCACGTCATCGTGATTTTGTCATCGTCATCGTCATTGATGACGTCATCAATGACGTCACCAGTGACGTCACGTGTGACGTCATTAGTGACGTCACAAGTGATGTCCCGCGTCCCATAATGCACCGCGCGGTTACGCCGACCGCAACGCCGACGGCGACGGCGACGCCGATCAGGCCGGAAACGGGCGCCTAAGAGCTGCGCTCTAACAAGCGCAGAACGGAACATCGGTCGAAGAGGGAAAATCGGGGAGAAAAGACGTTGGTCTGTCCCCCTGTGTGGTCACCGGGGGACAGACCGAAGTATCCAGCACGATATTCCTTGTGAGACAAGAGGGACAACGGGCGGGGCGCTCCGTCCATGGCTGCCTTTGGGCAGCCATGGACGGAGCGCTTTGAATATTTTAGAAGCTTTCTGTGACAAGGGGGACAAAGGTTGGGGAGCTCTATTCATGCCTGCCTTTGGGCCCCTATTCAGTTCTGTTTTAATGTTTCATAAGCTTTCTTTTTGTTATCATATCTGTGGAAATGGTTACGGAGGGTGTGTCAATGGATATAGCTGAATTTCAGGTTGCAGTATCTCCGACGCGTGTTTTCAGAAGTGCCTTTCACACACTTGCAACTGAGTAGGACGGAGAGAGACAAGACCGGTTTTTAAGCACCTTGGTGCATCGTAGCACCAGATGCACTGCTGCGTAGTAGGTCGTACGCCGTCACAAGAGGCTTAAAAACCGATCTCGTTTCTCTCCGTCATTTTTGGTTGGAAGTGTGTCAATGGCGGTTAAGGCTCGTTCACACACTTGCAACTGAGTAGGACGGAGAGAAGCGAGACCGGTTTTTAAACCTCTTGTGACGGTTTGGGACTTGCTCCGCAGCAACGCCTCTGGTCCTAGCCGTCGCAACAGGCTTAAAAATCGTTATTTTTTCACTTGGTCGTACTCGGTTGAAAGTGTGAACGGGCCTTTAAAAAGGTAGGACAGGGAAGGAAACAATATTTCTGCTATACGCCTGGAGCTAGCTGCACGCTGAACAATCTTCCGGGGTTCTCATTCAGACCCTCTTTAAACGTGTGGAACTTGTGTTTAAGATGCGATTCCTTGTGTACGCTCTCGATGGTTGTACGGAAGTCGGATTTCAGGATTATAACCGAGATATTGTCGATGGAGTGTTTGTCGAGGCACAGGTGTTTTGAGAGAGCAAACCGGGGTTGCGTATTCGCGTAAATTTTGTGATTATTAAAACGCAGCCTAAACGCAAGACCAGTTTTTCTGACGCGCTGTCCACCGCAGATCTTGGAGTTCAAGGTGTAAACATCATTTGGCATGCTGCAGCCCTGGCTACCCCTTATGTTCAACGCGAAGTTTGAGTGTGTGTTTGTGGCGCTCAGGGTTTCAGTCGTATGGTTACATATTTGACACCCAGGCCTCTGGCACGTTCGCGACCCGACAATTTCGAGAATGGCAGATTGTTTTCCGCGTCTGAATACCACGCGGTGTGCGTAGGGGAAGATTTATTTGAAGCGTTCGCTCTATGACCAAGTATTATAATATTTATGCAGTATGTTGTTGATATTATGAAGATTGCCTGTGTGTGTTAGAATTGGATTTGACTGTCTGCTTTTTGGCTGGCGTTGGGGCTGGTTTTGATTTGATCCTCCCGGTTCAAGTCCCTCCCCTTGTTCAGGAATTGTCAAATACGTTTTTAGGGTTCTTTTGTCGAGTTCGTACGCGTTTTTATTACGGGGCGTTTTATTCAAAGTGCTCGCTGTTGGAGGATATTCGCTTAAATTTGTGCGCCTGGAAGTGGGGCAGACTCGTCTTACGGTGCCAAGAATGGACTGTTTAAATGGAGGTACTGCTGTCTATCGGTAGGTTCTCTATAAAGTTTCGTTGTTAGCTTGTTGTTGACAATTTTAACAGTTACATCCAAAAAGTTAATGCCGACCCGTGACACGAAATGGGTGAACTTTATTTATGGGTCAGCGCAAATAGAGGCGGTGATAAAATTCACAAGTTCGTTTTCTGTAGTGGACCGAATCAAAGGATGACGTCGATAGATTTTTTTTTTCAACAGAGCGGTTGAATGGAGCGCTGGGAAAGAAAGCTGACTTCCAGTTCTGCCATAAATATATTCACGTTTTAGGAGCCATTTTAGTTCCCATGGTGGTTTCATTGATCTGCAGAAAGTACTTGTTCTCGAATTCAAAGTTGTTTTACCCTGAGACGAGTTTCATCAGTGTGGAAGGAGCGTTTGCGTCGATATCGAGCTTCTGATCAGCCTGCTTGTAGGCCTCGGTCACCGCCATAAATTCGTCCTTGTGGGAAATGCTGGTAATATTAAGCGAAGCCACATCAAGCGTAACAAGAAATGCATTACCGGGAATGTCTAGTGATGCCATTCCAGGCAGGATGTGGTTAGTGCCCTTGACTAACGAGGTGAATTTTGGAGGAAAGTATTTCATTAGTGTATCTAAAAGGCTTGAGATACGTTAGGTTACCGTGCCGAATCCCGGGCACTATGGGTGGGACGGGGTTATTGACCTCGTGTATTTTAGGTAGTAGGTATAAATAAATATACAGGGTGTTTTTTTAAGCTTAACAGACTTGTTTAAAAAAAGCCGTGAAAGTTACACTTATGCCGCTTGTGGAGGTGAGTTATACGGCCAGGGGGACATATTATAGGGAGCTAATCGTAAAGATCAGTCGGCTAATTAATTAAAATTAGTTAATTAACATTTTAATTAATAAAAATAGACACGTGGTTCCAATTAGAAACTTGCCCAACGTCATCCAAAACCCCTAAATAAGTCATTTTTCGTAAAACTTTGAGCACGTGAGAAGCGTAGTAGTGCACTAAAGTTACCACTCGTGGAGCAGGTACAAGGCTGGGGCTAGATAAGAGACAGAAAAATCGCGCGGGCGCCTTATCGCAACCTCTAGCTTTGTACCTGCTCCACGAGTGGTAACTTCAGTTCACTACTACGCTTCTCACAAGCTGAAAGTCTTTCTGAAAATGACTGATTTAGGAGTTTTCGATGACGCTTAGCAAATTTCTAATTGAAACCATATGTCTATTTTCATTAATTAAAAAGTTAATTAACAAATTTTAATTAATTAGCCCACTGATCATTACGATTTGCCCCCTATAATATGTCCCCCTGGCCGTATAACTCACCTCCACAAGCGGCATAAGTGTAACTTTCACGGCTTTTTTAAACAAATCTGTTAAGCTTAAAAAAAACACCCTGTATATATATATATATATATATATATATATATATATATATATATATATATATATATAAGATGTGCAGCTAAAGAGAATTTGCTTTCCGTAGCGTGGTCCTTTCTTCCGTTTTCATCGGTTTAAGATGCTATACATCTTTTAAAAAGGCGTGATAGGAAGGAATCCACGATCAGGTTTCACGACAACTACTCGGTTTTTGCGTCTCAAACTTTTAACAGTTGGGGATGGGGATACCTTAAAAGATTGGGCCAAATTTGATAGCTATTGAAGGTCGAAGTTTGTTGTGAGGCCTACATAAAAATAATGAAAATGGGAAAAAATACGGAAGCATCGCTTCGTGGAAGAAATGCGCCGCCTTTACGTGTCAACAAAAGATATTGGAATTTTTTTTGCGTACAGACTTGCATCTGCACGTAGTAACCTTTTTTTTTTAACTTGGCGTTAAAGCTTTTTTTATATAACGTTTAAAACTGCATACAAAAATTTATCACTTTTAGAGACAGGCGCGTAATTTATTATACTGTTTACCAGTGGCGTAGGCAGGGGGGGGGGGGGGGGGGGGGGGGGGGGGGCTTCGGGGGTGTCAACCCTCCCTCCCCCAACCCCCCATCCCGGTGCCCACGTTGGGCCTACTCGCTACTCTGCTCACTCAGTCGGTCTTGCATGGGGTACGGAGCAAAGGGGGAGCGCGGACTCCCTCCAACTTATATGCTTTCGGGGGAAATGTTTGTCGGTAGACAGTGGTCAAATAAATAAAACAGTTAATATTTCTTCATTCATGCTTGTCGGATGGGATGCGGAACTTGATCTCAGATATATAGAGAACGGATATTTCAAAACATTTGTGGGGCAACGACGATTTCAAGGCAAAGTATGACAATCTAACTTCACTGAAATACATAGCTAAATCAAACTAAAGTGGACAAAATAAAACGCACACAGGGTGATAATATAAAACAATGGAAGTGATGCAAGGAATATTAATTGAATTCTAAACACAATTGCATTCTAAGTAACTGCTGGCACTGCGCTCACACACACCTTGTGAACTGATCAGAATTACGTGCTTTCGACTAGAAATTACCGCGAATAATAAATTAACTTTGATGGTTATTTCAAAAGCAATTTACAGGCTGTCTTGATCATTTCATTTATGCCAAGCGTCTACATATTAAGGTGCAGCCGCCTGAGCTCACGGCCAAGGACTTCCAGGATCTCCACCACGTGACCATCACTGTCGCGGTGAACATTCAAAAGCACTAGACCGAGCAGTCGCTCATTCGAGGTGGACACTCTCAGGTATGTTTTCAACCGTCGTAGTGAAGAGAACTAGCGCTCAGCTTTCTCCGTTGTTACGCGCAGATTCGCTAGGATCTTGAGGAGACGATAGACATTTGGGCATCGGGTCTCCGGACAGAGGGCGACCGATTGTAGCGCACACGTGACGGGCGTTTCACGTTTCTCGCTCTTTCATTGGACGCCTAAAATATCCCTATTTTCGACGAAGTTTTCCTCACTTCGCCAAATTTCCCTCCATCGAGACGCCCGTCTCGATGGTCGTTTACGGATGCGATGAAGTCCATCTTGCTCGCTGCTTTTCATGTGGAGGTGGCATCCAAAGCACAGTGTTATTAGATTAATCTCTTCGCTGCAGAAAACATCAGAAATTTCGAAGAGCCTTCATATTCACACAACGCAGAGGCGAAGAGTATTTAAGTTCGTTTTCACTTTCGGTGCGTGGTTTGGGTGTTTGTGTGTGGTGTGTGATGTCATTTTTCCGAGTGACGGAACGACGAGTCGGACTGACGAATCCTCATCGCCCCGAGGATATTTCGCTCTTTCTTTTCAACCACAGTGCAAGATAAAATGGCCTAGAAAAAATAAGACTCTCTTTCCTTCGCTATCTTGTCCTGTATCACGAATTCGTCAAACCTTTAATAAATAATAAATTTCGGTTTTGCGATTGTTCAGTCTACCCTCGCTCTATATATGGGCCCCTAGTGTTTGTGCGAAGACGGTTGCTCTGATGTTTCGACGTCGAGATTTTTCTTTCTGCTTAAGTTGTTGTGACAGTATAGCCGGCCGGTAACAGTCAGGCGGCGCCAGTAGAGCGAGAGCCCAAGGTTATATTGATTAGAAGGTTAAAAGGCGCAAACAAAGAGGACGAAAAAGACACACGTACGACACGGTGTCGTACGTGTGTCCTTTTCGTCCTCTTTGTTTGCGCCTTTTAACCTTTTAATCGATATGAACCAACTAGCCCCAACAAAAGTTTTATTGCACCAAGGTTATACCCTGACTCGGTGTACCTTGGCGAAGGGTCAACGATAAGCCCGCCGTTGCGTGCCGACGGCTCCAATATTAGCTACGTATACGACCGCTACGCACACATATCAGAGTATGACGTAGTGAAAATCCTGATACTTCTTCGCAGTAAAAGCGCACTCCGGTGATACGTAGTCACGTTCCGATTGGCCCGCCCGGCCGCAGCTTCAGCCGTACTTGCATGATATGCGATCACGGCTTCCTAGCCTACCCAGTATTTCTTGCCACGGTGATGGAAATACTTTAGGTGGCGTAACGCTGCGCCTCCGCCAAAGAGCCTTCGCGTCCAAGATCGGCACGCGATTCTCTCCCCTTCCGCCAGGGCGCGCCACCGAAACGGAGGTCGGCTGTCGCCGCACTTGAGTGAACAACGCGTGCGCCGAGTACACCGTTGCACAGTTAATCGCTTTGTTTCCTGTCGGTCTCGCGGCTACCAAAAGTTGACGGCAATGGGAAAAACGTGTTTCGTGCCACGGTGCAACGCGGGATATAAAACATGCGCGGAAAAGCTGTCCCTTTTTGCTGCTCCCAAAGAAGACGACCGCCTGAAGGTATAGCGTCACGCAATCACGCGCAAAAACCGCCTGCTGCAGCCGACAGACTTCGTCTGCGAGAGACATTTTGAAACAAAATTTGTGAGCAAATCGTGGGAAGCCGTCTACAACGGCCACGTTCTCGTAAGTGCGCCACGGAAAGCTAGTCAGGCAAAAGATGCAGTGCCTACAAAGTTCCCGGGGTGCCCCAGCTACATGACAAAGAACGAGAAAAAAAGAAAAGGACCCGCGGACCGTCAGTGCCCACCGGCCACCAAGCGGCACCGTGTCACAGAGGAGTGCTCAGAGAGCTCGCATGCTGCCCACAACGACGATTCGTCGCCTGAAGCCTTGCATGAGTGCACCATGGTCAGTGAAAGTGCATCTGCAAGTTGTGCCGAAGTTGCCGAACCGACTATTACCATGCCAGTCACAAAACCGTTCGAGGACATCTTCGAAAAGGCAGAAAGTGTACCCCTCCCAACCGGTGCCTGGGCGTGTCATAAGGTTGAGGTCGACGGCTCCCAAACTATTGTGTTCTCCGAGTTTCATCCGACTAGAGCAGCGACAACACAAGGAAGTGTTGTGGAAAACGATGGTGCCTACAACTACTACTCCTCCGCACCGACTCACATGGTTGCAAGGAAAGTGGTCAGTATCGACGAAGATTTAGGTGTCGATGTGGTTCTGCTGGGTAAGCGAGGAACACTCGAATTCCTAAATTTTTCTGGTGATGTCAGCTGTGTCGAAGATGTTGAAAAGTTGGTTGCGGATTTGCGGACTCACATGGTTGCAAGGAAAGTGGTCAGTATCGACGAAGATTTAGGTGTCGATGTGGTTCTGCTGGGTAAGCGAGGAACACTCGAATTCCTAAATTTTTCTGGTGATGTCAGCTGTGTCGAAGATGTTGAAAAGTTGGTTGCGGATTTGCACCAGGCCCGTTTGTGTGCCGGTGGACCAAGCGTTAAGTCGTATCCAAATGTCCACCCAGCAAGTGCTTTTGTTGATGTCGCAGGTCGGTGGCGACACAAGCAATGTGCCTTGTTGCTCAAGGACAGTGAAAGTGCGTGCTCACACTGCCAGTGCCTTGTGACTACACTTCGGATTCATGAAAAACGCATGCTGGACCAGACAAGGGATAAGAGACGTCCTCGATATATCCGCCTTACCCCTGCCCGGAACAGCAACGTGCTTGCTTTCAGAAGAGCCCAGTATGCATTGAAGAAATCAGTTGATCGTCTAGCAAAAAGAGTGCAGTCACTTAACTGCCAGCTGAAGGACACTCAAGCTAAGTTGTCTCAGATTTCTGATGAAGCTGTGGAGGATAAACTGAGTGGTTTGCATATCCCCGAAGCACAAGCAACAGCTATACAAGAGTGCATTGCAGCTGCCAAGTGCACAAACAAGAAAAACAGACGTTACACTGAGCATTGGCGCCTGCTCTTTCTGCTCTTGCACATCCGCAGCCCGTCGGCATATTCCTTCTTAAGAGACAACAACAGCTACTGATTCGTCTGGCGTCTTATCTATGGTTCGTGTCAAGTGTGGCTTTGACACTCGCTTTTCTCTGCTTTCAAGAAAAAGCTAGCAACAAAAGATAGTTTTAAGAGGCATGGGATTCTTATGTTTGATGAGATCCACGTCCGAAAGGAGATGAGGGTGAATGCAAAAACTATCACCTATACAGGCCATGCAGACTTTGGAAAGGAAGTGGAAGCACCGGAACAACTAGCAGACCATGGACTAGTGTTTACATTTCGCTCTTTTCGCGAGAGCTACTCGCACCCTGGTGCTGTTTTTGCCAGCTGTGGCCCTACCAAACGGACTGTATTGGCACAGCTCATCCTGAAGGCTGTTCTTCTCCTCGAGGATGCCGGCGCATTTGTGGATGCAATCGTTTGTGACGGTGCTGCAACGAACCGGTCCATGTGAAAACAGTTTGGTGTGACAGGAGCCTTAGAGGGTGCAAAGAACACCTTTGTCAATCCTGCATGTGAAGACCGAAAGGTTTTTGTTTTTTCGGATGCACCGCACCTTATCAAGTGCGTACGGAATCGCCTTGTGAAGCAGAAAGTGCTTTGTGTTAATGGTGCCTGTGTCTTTTGGTCGCACTATGACAAACTTTATGTAGAAGATACGAAGGCTGAAGGCAAGGCAAGGGCTTGTCCGAAGCTGACGTTTTCTCATTTATACCCTTCGAACACTGAAAAAATGCGGGTCAAGCTTGCAACTCAGGTGTTCAGCCTCAGTGTTACAAAAGGTCTGGAGTTTTACTCTAACAGAGGAACCGCTGGACTTGGAAATGTCCAAGGTACAATTGACTTTACAGTGCGGATGAATAACCTTTTTGATGCGCTAAATCGTAGGCACCCAAAGGAAGGTCTAAAGCTAGGTGGCAAAGATTTTAGAGTACTTGAATCCTCCTTGAAACGGCTCAATGACTGGGAGAAAGAACTGAAGGCAGGAAGAATTAGTCCTTACAACTTTTTATCACAATCGACTGCTGCGGGGCTGCGAGTGACCATTCTCTCAACGATTCACCTTTCGGACTATTTGTTGACGAAATGCAATTTCAAGTTTGTGTTAACTGCAAAGTTTAATCAAGATGTTCTCGAAAAATTCTTTGGAGTGATACGTCAAGCAGGCGGACAAAACGAACACCCTCGCATGCCTACGTTTTTGGAACTGTATAACATGCTTTGTATTTACATTCTTGTGAAGCCGCCTAAGTACGGAAACTGTCAAGTTCATGTCAATGAAGAGCTGCGTCTCCTGAGCTTGCCTGAGTTTAAC
>JABSTQ010002537.1:0-22003 GCA_013358835.2 Ixodes persulcatus | reverse complement strand
TATATATATATATATATATATATCTATAATATATATATATATATATAGTGCGATTTGTTTTAAGATCAACACATTAAAAACGCGATAGATAGCCCGATGCCGTTTTCACAGGATATTTGTAGCCTCGGCGGACATTAGACGAGTAAACAAACGTCACTGTACGTTGTCTAATTAACTTTTTTAATTGACAGTGTAATTGACCAGGATGAATTTTCAATTTTAAAGGGGCTGTGAATAAACTCTCGCCCAACCGAAACAATTTGCGAAAAGGCGACGAGTTTTGGGTTATTCATAGCTCAAAGTCTGCCTTCCGTCGCCTGATCAAAAAACAGCGCGCTGGACAGAGCGCAGGATGTTATGCTTACGTAGTCGCTTCAGACGCACAGTTTGAAGTATGATGCTGGAGCATCCACCAAAAGCACGCTGTCAAAAGTGTGCAAGTTTGTTCATGCTGAATCCGACAGCACTTTATAAGGGTTGTAACTTCACCAGAAAATAAATAATGCATGGAACTCCAATATGAGAAATTCTCACTAACACAAACACACATGCCATTAGCGACATGCCATGTCAAAACCGCTAAGTCACTCTCCATTTTCTCCGCCCCTGCCGCGCGTGGTTCTTGAATGGGGTAAGAAAGCGAAGATTTTGATAAACAAATATCTCAAAGCCCCTTGCTGTTTCGTGAATAGTTTTGATTGGGTTACGCTCCAATAATGACTGCCTCTAAAACAGCAATAGAAAAAAAGGTAATTTACGGATTTCAGTTAATTAATAAAAATGTTGCCACGGTTATCCACCCATGTAGTGTCCGCTGAGTCGCACGACACACTGAAGACTGCATCAATGTGGCAGCAAGCCCCCCTTTTTTTTTTCCGAAACCTATTGATTAAAAAATATCACCGGGTATACAGCTGACATAATGTGACAAAGGGATGCTTCCTTTCTCATTTCACTGCAGACCACGTGGTCCAAAAGTTCCCCGGTGAAACGACCGGCACTGGCACTGTCAGAGCATACTTACGTCGCAAATGCAGCATGGTCTATAGCCCTAAAAAAGCGCAAATAGGAAAGTTAGCTACATTGTACGCCACGGAAAGTAGCGTTGTCTAACTTGTCAATAATTATTTTAGCTAGTCATTTCTACTATATTTATCAATTGAAAAGTCCACTTTTATTGCAAAGAGAGCTTTTATATTCCCTGAACTGTATTTGTTAAAAAAAAAAAAAAATGTCAAGGTGCAGGCGAGCTGGTGTATGTTGATCATGATGTTTAAAGTCCTGAGACTGGGAAGGAAAAATGAAGAAAAATTGTAAGACAGAAAAAAGGGGACAGGACAAACGTTACCTTTATTTGTTACCTTTATTGAAGAATAAAAGTTTACTGTAAAAAAACTGTCAGCACTATTCGGAAGCTAGACGATCGAGAGCAATTGCACCAAGTGTTTGATGCTGCTGATGCAAAAGTATGCACATGTCTTTGTTTTCAAGTGCACCGCCGCTTGCGTGCTGCCTCATAGGATAGTAGACAAATAACGTTTGCAGGATGATCCAGTGTTTTTGTAATGCATGTCTCAGCTCACTATACGCTTTTCAGATATCTGCATCCACAGCAAGCAAAAGGACAGGAGGCAAAGGAAACCACGGCTAATAACGAGGACATAAGATGCTCCACCTTGCATAGTCACATGCAGCGCAAATCAACTTCTGAACCGCATAAGCGAAGTGATGTTATGAATGGAAGCTTGCTCTGAAATTGGCTGGAGAAATCGGCGCCTTCGTGTGACAACCTCAAGCTTTCACCGAAAGTGTTTCATTGTGTAGATTTATCTTGGAAAACTCTAAGACATCTCAATTCACGTGAAAAGAACTTGACAATTGCAACAACGAACACGCCAACACAGTGGATCGAGAGTTCCACGCTGTAAAAAATCGACGTAAATTTTACGTGTCTTTCCCTCGCCAAAAAAATCGGGCACGCTCATTGTTTCAAAATACGAGGTTGCCCTCATTATTTATTTGTCGCGAGAGCCGAGCCTCCCAGAAAAGCCAAAATCCCAGGAGTGCAAGCATGCGCAGATGAATCAGAATAGCCTTGGCGACGAAGGAGAAATTGCTTGATATAGTTTCGGTTTTACACTGAAAAAAAAACTGAAAAAAGTTTATATAAAACCTAAGATTCACTAAATTTTTGTTAATTGCTTACAAAATTGATATAGTGACATCATTATCATTATTACATAATGATTTGCTTAGTTTTGTCATAAAAAAAAACAAAGAGCAAAAAAGAGACTTTTGAATACTGCGCATGTCAGCTTCCGTTCGGCCGGCGTTTCCCGTTGGAGTTCCGGAGGCTTCGAGCATCGCTCCCTTTTTACGTTTTAGCCGTTTTAGCGGATATTTTAGATATCTTAGTTACGAATACCGTGTTCAAGAATAGCAAGCGATTACTAAGAGCTGCGAGACGCTGCGTCGCAAGTAAGTGGCGGACAGTCATGGCCGACTGGTGCAAGCCCCGGTGAGGAAGTTTCGTTTGTTTCTGCGTAGTGCGCCGCTGTTTCAAGCTTAGTCGTGTACCGTGTGCTTGCTAAGCTATGCTTGATTCTAACTATGCTCTACCCGGTGTTATTTCGTCATTTGAAAAGAGCGTATCTTCAAAATGTATGGCTCTCTCCGCAGAGTGAGGAGGATTCGCGTGCGGTTGAACCGAGGGCCAGCCGAGGGCCTGTTGGTGGCGCCGTCCTACGACGCTCGCCCGACGACGCTTTTGCGGAGCGTTCTAGTGCGGTCTGAAGGCAGATCAAGCAATCACAGGTCATGCTAGTTCTGACGTGTGGTCCCGACAGCCTCTCGCCAACGATTTGTTTTATAAAGCGGGAGCGAGAAAAACGTTACAAGAGCGAGCAGCATGATTTCTTGCCTGTGCTGATGCCTGTGCCCTAGAGACGCGCGATCTCTTTGCGTATGCCGAAGCGGCACGCTTTCCAAGTTTACGATTGCGTGATGTAAATAAAGTGAGTTGAGATGTCACGTTTTTTAGTGGCGGCGAAAGCCGCTACAAAAAGCAGAGCAGTTAGAGAAAGCAAAAACGTGAAAAAATGCGAAAAGGACCTGAATATTCGATGGAGTTGAAAGACTACCAACGTACCAACTCGCCAAGTTATTCTTTGTCAAAGAATAATAGCCAATAGTAATAATTTAAATAAATGCAAACTTTTAATTGGTTACAAATTTGTAATTGATGCAGTACAGCCCTACGCTGCTCTAGTGCTTTTATGATATCAGGTAATGTGTAAACGTATAGGATAGTTCATAGCAACCATTTATGTACGATCCATTATATTGAATCTTTCCTCTAAAAGCTCGAAGTTATATAAAAAAGTGCAAATCATAAATTAAGCCGCACCACTGAATGTGTAATAGCATGTTACTTGTATGTATGCTCTCAGCAAAAGAAAAGGATGCATTCAAAAAGGGCCAATCATTTTGTTTCCTCTGTGTTAGAGCTTCTTTCAGGTACACGCAAAATGTGGGTGTCTTCGTCTAAAAGAGTGGAACTGACGTTTCCCGCAGGGCTGCAGGCCTGACTCAGTTTAGCTAGCAGGTTGCATCCTATGGGAACCTGCAGGGAACTGCATCACAAGAGTAAAAGTGACGTCCGCCCACTGATCTCTATTATGGGTGGCTAAATGGTGCATCGAGCAGACAGGTATGAAGCCACCGGAAGTAAGCGGCCTGTCTTGATAGCGAGTGCTTGACAGGCTTTTCGATTCTCCCGAGTGCTGGTTCGAACAACGTTCAGGCGCTGGGTTTTGTCTTGTCATCCCAAGAGAGCCTGCTTGTTGCGGAGTAACAGTGCATGCGGACCCGAGAAGTCTCCTGGGAAACCATTCGATGTGAAAATTTTGAGATTCTATTTTATCAAAAAGTGCATATGTCCCACGTTCAAATGTCTTATTCTTGGGATTTCATCCAGAACTAATCTCTGCAGCGCACTGGCACATGCGGAGAAGCGCACTGAACAAAGCAAATCCATCGCAATGGTGACTTTGCGAGCGCTTTGAAAGGTTTGAATGGCATAAGCGACTTTATTTTCGCGAGCTCAATATTTCATACATTTTATGAAGTGTTAGTGTTGGGAATACTTTGCAGGTACAAAATTTCACAATCAGGAGTAATGTTCAATGCATTCGTATCCATGGGGTTACTTTTCTGCAGGACCAATTTTAAGCAATTTCGATGAACTCGCCAAAACTAAGCCTTCGTAAAAATTTAGTAGTTTACAGTAGTACAATTAATCTTGAAACCAGTATCGAAAACCGTAATATACTAAACTTTTAAAATAAAATGTTAATATTAGTGCAGCCCTGAAAATGGCCATTCTCGAATGTTTTCGTTGTGGCCTTCATTAATATATATGTGCTTAAAATGTAGCAGCTGCAACCTTGAATCTGGAAAAGGCTGTTCTTTGTTAGACATTTTCTTTATGGTGCCTAGGATTTTAGGTAATAAATGTCGTGCCCTGCAAGGAACACTATTACCTGTAGCATAGCCCTGGGCATGCAAAGGAGGCACACCACCAATGTCTGACATATCAGGCTTTCAAAAATGCTATTGTCCGATTTTCCTCACCCTTCTGTCAGGATGAAGTGGTTACTTCCTCACATAGTGGTCCTTTGAGCGAGGTATGTGGTGTTATATCATAGGGTGGCATAGGGTAATTTTCTCTTCTCTTTTAACGCAGGATGTAATGGCACATCATCATCACAAAGGAGAGTGTACAGTGAGGCAGGCTCGGATACTTGAATAAAGTGATAAGTAGGATTTCAATTTCTGTCTTATCAATTATGTGAAGAACACTGATCATAATGTTTGTATGTACATACTTTCAGTTGAAAAATGCAATGCATCTTTTCTTTATAGCTTTTCTCACAGTTTCAGAAGACGCTGGTACGTCATTTTTATGAGGAATGTTTGGAAATAGAGCTGCCAAAGATTTCCTCGTAATTTTCACGTACATAGCCGCAAATCAAAATGACAACTCTTCTAGTCAATGTTGGAAAACGGCAGTACATTATTTTCACGAGGGAAGATTTGAAAATGATTCGATTGTCATTTTCACGTCTATACTCGCAACTTAAAAACGCGGTGCCTTTTGTTTTTTGACAACTTTTCCCACATAATTTCATAACATGATTGTACGTTATTTTGACGAGAAATGTTTGGAAATAGAGCTGCCAAGACTTTCCTTGGAAATTTCCTGACTCATTTTAAGAGTGCATCTCCCGATAATGGCACCTCTGCATTATCATCAATTAAGTGTTGTCAACGGTGTTTCTTAACATTTCACGAGAAGGGAGCTATGTGTCATGAAATTTCACAAGTTGGAATCAAGCCGTTCAAAGAAACACCTGTGAAACATCAGCTTTTTAAATGCAGGCGCCGATTTTTCTGGCCAATTTTAGACCGTTCTTTCCATTCAGAACGCCCGACATACACGGCGTCCCAGATAACTTGCACCATACTTAGAAAAACACCGGAGCACTCTGCAGGAGTGGAATCAACTGTCATTAGCAAGCGTCTTGCGAAAGTGCACAGATTGTTTTAATGTGCCTGGTTATCTAAATAACTAAGATTAATCAGCTAACCTTTCAGATATTCTTTTAAGGGCCAAGATGTCAATTGTAAAGAGTAGTAGGAATTGTGCACCAGCTCACACACCTGTCAATCAAAGCCCCAGGGGGGCGGGGCCAATCCGACCAATCACAGCGCAGTAGGGCGGGGCCCTTTCCCTCTCTCCCATCCCAGTGACCAATGCCAGGCAGTGGGCATCGATGGCCCCGCCCACAGGGCATTAGCCAGTGACCAATCGGAGCTCAGCGAGGTCCCGTCCTCGAGTCACGTGTAAAGTCACGTGCGCGTCGCGTGTCAGGCGCGTGCCAGAAGCGTGTCACTTACCATGACCTCAAACCTCAGACCTCAAACCTCAGACCTCAAACGTCGTTGACCAGGTGTTGACAGCTGCGGTCATCATCTGATAACAACCACGTGATGTCACACAGGGTCCGAGCTTCGTCCGACAGAGGGCGCTATAGGAATTGAATTGCGGCGCTCAGGTCACATGACGGTGCTCAGGTCGTCTCACGTGTGATGTCACAGGGTTCGAGCTGCGTCCGACAGAGGGCGCTCACGTGATGTCGCACAGGGTTCGTCCTGCATCCAACAGAGGGCGCTGCGCTCCGGTCACATGACGGTCACGTGTTTTGAATTTGAATCGCTGCGCGGTAAATACCCTTTTATTCGATAAAAAAAAGGCTCCGCGGCCGGCGGGGAATCGGACTCGTTACTTGTGCACACCAGCCCGTCGCTCTACCCCCTGACTTCTTTTTTTTTGTATTTATTACATGGAAAAAGGACAGAAACAATCAAGACACATTCTAACAGGGTTACCCCTTATTTACATTCAAACTGTCTGGTAATGGTCACAGGGAAATACGAAGAAAGAGGGCTATGGTAACATATTTCGAATAGGGTCACATCTCTAAAATTCGGGAAGATGAACACATTTGTCAAGAAGGGTATACCATTCTGTGCGTTTCTTGAGGTGATCGTACACATTACGTACATGTGACACAGTTTCTATGAAATTGGACTTTGTAGACCGTGGAGGATCAGCATTTCTATCAATCATCCTTGTTTTCCAAAGGCTATGCAGTCCCATCAATGTGAACAGGTCATAAGGAAAAGTATCATTCTGGTTTAAAGGCAAAAAACGTATCGTATATGCACAGATATTCAGATCTTTCTTCAATGTCCTTTGTAGGACATCCCAAAACAAATAGGCGTCAGTGCAAAAAATAAAGCAATGTTCTATTGTTTCAGGCTGGTTGCACAAACGGCAGTTCACTGACCAAGGGACAAATATACCTTTTTCACGAAGCCAAGGCTTTTCCGGCAACGTTGAAGTATGGAGCTTATAAAAGAATGACTTCGCTGTCGGTGAGACATGTAGCTTGCACACACGTCTCAGGACGTCTTGTCCCGGGCCATTACTGAACATAGTTCGGTACAGGGGTATAGGAAATAATGCGTCGATGAGATCAACATATAAAGCTTTCCGCGACACTTTAAATAGATATTCCAAGGAAAAACGTGCTTTAAGGAACTCTATTGAGCTCACTACCTCTCCGAGGTATCCCAAGGGACGAGATGCGCTCGCAGGCACTGTTGTTACTACCAAATACGGCAATGCACTTGAAAGCTCTGCCTGCACGTAAGTTCGAACGAAGTCATGAGACACAGTTCTGAAGAACAAGAAGCGTGATATAACCTGTTTTAAAAAGACGTGTAAAAGCCCGAGACCGCCTTGCTCAACGGAACGAAACAGATTATCTCGTCTCATAGGTTCCCAAGTGGAACCCCATACAAAAGTTGCAAACACTCTGTGAAACGTCTGAATGTGGCCTCTAGAGCAGCAAATCACCTGAAGTGCGTACCAAAGTTTTGCTGCTAAGAAGATATTACAGGCTTTCGCCCGTCCAAAAATAGACCACTGATTTACTTTCATTATTGCCGCTTGAGTTTTCATCTTTTCGACCCTTTCTGTCCAATAATGTCCATTGTTCCTAACACAGTTTAGGGGAGCTCCTAAGTACTGAGGGGCAATGCTGCTCCATGAAATGCCAGCGTACTTTGAAGGTGTTGTGGTCCACTGCCCACACCAGAAGCGTGTACACTTTGCCTTGTTGATGAGCGCCCCAGTCGTGGAACAGAAGTTTTGAGCTAAAGCGAACACATTGTCTACACCTCGTTTGTCTTTACAGAAAAACGCAATGTCATCTGCATATGCCAACACTTTTACCTCTGTGGAGTAGAAACGGTATCCTTCTACAGCAGGGCTGTTTAGTACGTACGCTTAGACATAGGGGCTCTAAGTACAGTGCAAACAAAAGGGGGGACAAGGGGCATCCCTGTTTTACAGATGACTCTAGACGAATTGGACCTGACAGGGAGCCATTAACTATAAGCCTAGTGTAACTATAAGCCTAATTTCGGTAGCATATCTTTATTCCTTTAAAAAGTGTTGGTCCTAAGTTTACGTGGCGTAGGATGTCGAATCGAAAAGTATGGGAGACGCGATCAAAAGCTTTTGCTAAATCCACTTGAACCATAGCCACTTGATCTGCATGAGCACAACAGCTCTCTATTATTGTGCGAACTACGTGTATGTTTGTCTGTATTGTTCTGCCCTTGATTCCACAGGTCTGGTGATTGCCAACAACACTGGATGTGACGTATTGAAGTCGTTTTGTCAGACTTTTCGCAAGGATTTTGTAGTCTACATTGCAGAGTGTAATAGGGCGGTACCCTTCAACATTTTGGAGTTTATCTGTCTCTTTACTTTTTGGGATTAAAACTGTATGGCTCTTATAAAAGGAAGGTGGTAGTGTTTCCTGCTCATACGCTTCCAGAAAGACTTTAAGTAGAAACGGGCTTAGGCGATCTTAGTATTTTTTATAAACCTCTGCTGGGAGTCCATCGGGCCCAGTGTTTTTGAATTTGGTAATTCTTCTATCGCGCATTGTACGTCTTCCAATGTGATTGGTCTACCAAGGAGATCGCTCTTAAGCTGGCTGACCTGGGGCATCAACGAGACTAGATATTTAGCTTTTCCCCATTTATCGATTGCGTTTGCCCGAAGAGGCTCTGGTAGTGTGATTAAAAAAGCATTAATGATGTCAAGTTCGTCAGATGATAATGCCCCGTTACAATTCAGAAGTTGTATCCTTTTTGACTGTCTATTGCGAGTCTCATCGTCAAGTGCTCGTCGAGTGGGCGTCTCGGAGGATAGAAATCGTCTACAACGAGACCGTACTAGTGCTCCGTGGAACCGTTTTTGTTCGTGACTTTGTATCTGACATTTCACTCATAGTATTTCCTCATGAAACAGACCAGGCGTCTCACACTCTAACTCGTGGAGGGTCTGTAGGTTGCGTGAAAGAAGATGTTTGTCTTTCTTTGCATGGAACGATGTTATGCACGAACATTCGATTGCTTCGTTCTTAATTTCTTGTTTAAACGAGTCCCACTGGGCAAAAATGCCAAATTGGTGGTTCGTACTCGCTTTGTTAAAATTTTCTCGAACTCGCTTGCTAAACTCTTTGTCTTCTAATAGTCTCGTATTAAATTTCCATAAAGCCCAATTTGGTGGTGGTTTACGTTGTACGTCTCTACCGATGCACGCCCTTACAAGGCAATAATCCGAAAAGGAAACTGGCTTTACGTCGTAGGAACTCACTTGTGCAAAAAGGGGACTTGATACATCAATGCGATCCAGTCTCGCATTGCATGTTGCATGCAGACGGGTAAATCGATTAGAAACGTTTCGCGAAGCTCCAACGTCAAAAAGGTAGTAATCAGATGTGAGACTGTTCAAAATTTCGGCACTGCTATCTCGCCTTGTTGAAGGCACTGATCTGTCCTTAACGTTACACACACTGTTAAAGTCTCCAAACAAAACAATCTGCTTGTCTGTATCAAGAAATGGGGCAAGATTTTCAAAGAAAAAACGTCTCTCTCGCTCGCCGTTATAAGCATAAATACACAGTAAGCGAAAAACAAAATGCCCCGTAACAGAAAATCACAGCATATAAATCTTCCTTTGTCGCCAACGACATGTGAAAGTGAAGAATAACCGAGTCTTTTTTTCAAAAACAAAAGGCACCCTCCCGACAAGCCATCAGCATGACTGACACATACCTCGTATGTCAAGAGGAAAGGGTCAGGTGCTCGAGCGGTGTCCTCATCAGACGATATTTTTGTTTCCTGAATGGCAACAAAGTCTATCTGTTCTTTTAAGAGGAGCCTATATACTTGGGACTGTCGCGCACGTGAACACAGTCCTCTGACGTTGAGGGTAGCGAAGCTGAGTGGGGGTCTTTCGTCTCGTTGTCCGGCTGTGAAGCCAGGCTGTAAGGGTCTTCTCGGAGCGCTACTGGCTTGCGCTTTGCCTCCTCTCCCTCATCATTCTTGCTCTCCTTCTCGGCACCCATTCCAGAGGGCTGGGACAAATCTGCCTTAGGAGCGGGTCTCTTGACAGATGCTCCACTGGATGTGGTGGAACGCTCCCGGCGAGGCAGTGGCTGTTGGCTGCAGGACGGCTCTTCTGTTACCCTCAAGAGAGGGTAGTCGTCTTTTGACCAGTTTGCATGGTTTCTGTAGTGGTCATCGCAGAGTCTTCTTTGGTTGGCTCAGAGGAGACGTCGTGTGAGACGGGATTGGTCGTTTGTGCTTCTTGGGAAGCAGTTTCCCGTTCTGTCCTTGGTGCTACGGAATCGATGACTTCTCCTGTAGCGTCAACCATCTCTCTGATGTCCATTAGGTGATCTTGAACGACGTCATCAAGAGGGGTCCTCACTTGTCGGAGCTTGTCGGCGTATGTCGTTACACATTCGTCTGTAGGGTGCCCATAGCGGCGGCATTCGCCGCACCGAGGAGTTCTGCACTCTCGACGTATGTGCCCGATTCGGTTGCATCGGAGGCACAGCGGAGGGCGACCAGGAACGATCACGAGGCTTCGGCAGCCGAAAACCGTGAGTTGGTGTGGGATTTGGGTGCTGTTCATCCCTTCACGGAGTGTTAGCATTACTTCCTTGTTTAAAGTCTCCATTTGCTCTATCCCTGGGCAACTCCACTTTTCGCGAACGATTGAACGAACCGTACCGTAGGGTGCTAGCGCCTCTTCGATTCGCTTGTTCTCCATGTGGACCGGCAGCCACAACAGCTTGAGCTTAACGTCCCTGGTGTCTGGGTCAATGACTATGCATCTGTGTCCCTTCACACAGAGCTCGGCCTTGTTGACGATCTTGGCTTTCGCCAAAGCGTTAGTACAAGTTACCATCCATACGTGGCTCATTTGGAATTGGCCGATTCCGATTATATCTTGAGCCTCAACCACTCCTCGTAAGGCATCACGGAAGTCAGGTGCGCGGTAGGGTCTCGCGGCAAGATCTCCATGCAGGAAAACAGAGTTTAGGCTCAAATTACCTGTGGGTAGACGAGGTAAGACGGTCCGGTATTCAGTAGTCATGGTTTCCGAAGATCTGGCCGAAGCCTCAGCATTTCCCCGGCCAGTGGCCGGTGTATTTTCCTTGGAGAACATAAAGCGCGTCCGTTCGGAACGGCGTCTTCTTCTTTCTCCACCAGCTACGAGCACATTGCTTCCGTGACCGCTTAAGTCGGGTTAGTTGTTCGTGTGTGTGTGCAATCACGTGTTTTCCTGCCACATGGCTTTTGTAATGCGGTTAAAAACAGGATGCGTCATTGCCGCAGGTTATGTGACGATGGTCGTGTGACGTAATGCATTGCTGGGCGCTAACGTTGCTCGTCTTCCTATCACGTGATTTCGCGCCCGCGCGATTCAAGCGGTGCTCGCGGACTCGTCACCTTGGGAATGGATTTCGTAATCTGGGTGAAAAAAACAAACAAACAACCCTCCGCGGAATTTGAACGCGTCATTGCTCCAGGTCATGTGACGAAGCCTATCTATAGACCCACACGCTGTTTACAAACAAGCTCGCGTTTGCCCACACCAGGTGTGGGCACTGCGCGTGCGCAGAAACCAAATTCGCGTGAAGTGAATCGTCTGCGCATGCGCAGTGCCGTCGGCAGCGCCACCGCAGCTGCGTGACGTCAGGGCCGCGTGTTGGTCTATACATTTCCGTCATGCAGGAAGAAGTCTAGACAGGTTTCGTATGTGTCTCGAGAGCTTGGAATGTTATTTTATTTTTTTTTTTCATATGCAAATGAAATACATTGTTTTGACGCTCCTCTCGTTCGCTTTTGTTTATTCAGCTGTCGCATTTGGGCACCTGATTCTCGAAATAAAGCCACAAAAAGGACACAAAGCGAGGATGGATCTTTTCCTTTTTTTTTTATTCAATATGCATGCATCTAAGAGATTCTCAAAACATGGAGAAACAGATGGCGCGCGACAGCTCTTTATACAAATATCAAACACTTGGTGAAAAAAAAAAAAACCTCGCGCTACGTGAACATGGCTCTTTACAATACCCTCTGTACACAAACACATAGAAGAATGGATAGTTGGGCGAGTTGGTGGGAATTCATCTTGGGACACAGCGTGAAAAACAAACAAGGACGAAGAAGGAAGACACGGGACGAGCGCTGACTATCAACTGAAATATTTTTAATAGGAAAATACATAAAAACGACACTTCATCTTTCGCAGTTCACCCCCCTCCCCCCCCCCCCCCCCCCCGGTCCGCGTATTACGAGACACTTTATAGCAGCGTAATGGCACGTGTTGCTATCCCAAATCCAAAAACGCCACCTCGCTGTCCAGCAATGCCAAAGACGGTTGACTGACACATGAGGTTCCCGCCCTTTTTATTTGGTACGCTTCTACTATCTCTCTAGACACTTGGTCCCTGTGTTTAAACAAAACTTCAGTGTCACTCAATCGTGGCTCACAGTTACAATCTCGACAATGCATTGCAAGATGGGAGTACGCACACCCCTTCAACGAACTCTGGTGCTCTCTTAAACGGATGTTCAAACAGCGCCCCGTTTGGCCAATATACACCCGCCCACATGTAAACGGTATCCTATATACTGCTCCAATGGTGCATGATACGAACGGTGTTCCATGCTTTACAGTGCAACCATGACTGCTCGGATTCTTCCGCTTACTAACACGCCTTTCTATGGCGGGGCAAATCTGGCTCAGCTTGTTTTTGGCCGAAAAAACGACACTCACACCGTATCTTGCTGCGATCCCCTTTAACGTGTGTGAAACACGGTGAACGTACGGAATAGAAGTCACCTTTTTGTTATTCCCTTCCCGCTCAGCACAGTTGGTTGCTGCGTTGGCCCTGAAACTCTTCTTTACTTTTTCGCAGGCTGCGGTAATTACCGGATCTGGAAAACCTGCTTCTCGGAGCCTTGCTATTTGGTCTAAAACGCTCTCCTTCATTTTGTGCTCGCACGATTTTGACAGCGCATTCCGAACACATGACACAGCAATGCCGTTTTTTATAAGCTTTGAATGGGCGGACCGGAAATCGAGCAGAGACTTAGCGGTTCTGGGATGGTGAGACCAACATACATGCTCATTCGTAACATCGATACTGAGATCCAGAAACTGAATCTGGTGTTCTTTGGGGGTTTCGAAAGTGAATTTTAGTCCTAATCCTTGTTCAGTGAATGTCTTTAGCACGTTCTGGATTGTCTGGCTAAGATTGGGCTTTTCTACGAATACAAGATAGTCATCCACGTATCTGAAAATTCTTCCAGTACGTCCCTCTAACTTTACTTTAATTGCTCGATCCACTCTTGCAAGAAAAATGCTACTCAGTACAGGGGCCACTCTCGACCCAATGCACACTCCGGATTTTTGAATCCAAACTTTGTCTTCCCATCCAATAAAGGTGGACTTTAAATAAAAGGACAGCACTTCAAGGGAATCTTCGACTGTTACACCGCATTGAGATCTGAAGGCTATCTCCTCATTCTGGTCCAAGATACATTCCTGTACGCTCCTCATGAGATCGTCGTGAGGCATAGAATAGTACAGGTCTTCAACGTCTATGCTGAGAGCACTGCAGCCTGTTGGGTTGTTTTCCTTCAAAAACTCAATGACAGCCAAGGAACTCGGGATGCCAAAAGGGTCACCTATTACCAGCGAGTCAAGGTTCCTTTGTAGGTACCCAGACAATGCGTGGAGCCAGGTGCCCTTTTCCGATACAATGGTACGAAACGGGATCTCAGGTTTGTGCGTTTTGGCCGCAAAGAATACCTCCAACATGAGGTTCTTTTGTTTCTTGACACCTGCGGCCACTTTTTGGAGGTCAAGTCTATTGAGGAGTTCCACAGCTTGTGCCTTAACCTTTGAAGGTTTTTGGAGACTCTGTCGAAAGTTTTTCTGCACCGCCATGCTCGCTTTCTCTGAGAACATGGATTCTGGCATAATGACAAAGAACCCCTCCTTATCTGACAGCAATGCGCGTAGCTGATGGGAGGCCAGATATTCTATCACAGGTCCCAGCGCTTGGCTTCTCGTAGGCCTACCTTCAGTACTTGCCATAACGTCCACGCACTCCGCTATGCGGAGTGCGTGGACAGAGTCTCCAAAAACCTTCAAAGGTTAAGGCACAAGCTGTGGAACTCCTCAATAGACTTGACCTCCAAAAAGTGGCCGCAGGTGTCAAGAAACAAAAGAACCTCATGTTGGAGGTATTCTTTGCGGCCAAAACGCACAAACCTGAGATCCCGTTTCGTACCATTGTATCGGAAAAGGGCACCTGGCTCCACGCATTGTCTGGGTACCTACAAAGGAACCTTGACTCGCTGGTAATAGGTGACCCTTTTGGCATCCCGAGTTCCTTGGCTGTCATTGAGTTTTTGAAGGAAAACAACCCAACAGGCTGCAGTGCTCTCAGCATAGACGTTGAAGACCTGTACTATTCTATGCCTCACGACGACCTCATGAGGAGCGTACAGGAATGTATCTTGGACCAGAATGAGGAGATAGCCTTCAGATCTCAATGCGGTGTAACAGTCGAAGATTTCCTTGAAGTGCTGTCCTTTTATTTAAAGTCCACCTTTATTGGATGGGAAGACAAAGTTTGGATTCAAAAATCCGGAGTGTGCATTGGGTCGAGAGTGGCCCCTGTACTGAGTAGCATTTTTCTTGCAAGAGTGGATCGAGCAATTAAAGTAAAGTTAGAGGGACGTACTGGAAGAATTTTCAGATACGTGGATGACTATCTTGTATTCGTAGAAAAGCCCAATCTTAGCCAGACAATCCAGAACGTGCTAAAGACATTCACTGAACAAGGATTAGGACTAAAATTCACTTTCGAAACCCCCAAAGAACACCAGATTCAGTTTCTGGATCTCAGTATCGATGTTACGAATGAGCATGTATGTTGGTCTCACCATCCCAGAACCGCTAAGTCTCTGCTCGATTTCCGGTCCGCCCATTCAAAGCTTATAAAAAACGGCATTGCTGTGTCATGTGTTCGGAATGCGCTGTCAAAATCGTGCGAGCACAAAATGAAGGAGAGCGTTTTAGACCAAATAGCAAGGCTCCGAGAAGCAGGTTTTCCAGATCCGGTAATTACCGCAGCCTGCGAAAAAGTAAAGAAGAGTTTCAGGGCCAACGCAGCAACCAACTGTGCTGAGCGGGAAGGGAATAACAAAAAGGTGACTTCTATTCCGTACGTTCACCGTGTTTCACACACGTTAAAGGGGATCGCAGCAAGATACGGTGTGAGTGTCGTTTTTTCGGCCAAAAACAAGCTGAGCCAGATTTGCCCCGCCATAGAAAGGCGTGTTAGTAAGCGGAAGAATCCGAGCAGTCATGGTTGCACTGTAAAGCATGGAACACCGTTCGTATCATGCACCATTGGAGCAGTATATAGGATACCGTTTACATGTGGGCGGGTGTATATTGGCCAAACGGGGCGCTGTTTGAACATCCGTTTAAGAGAGCACCAGAGTTCGTTGAAGGGGTGTGCGTACTCCCATCTTGCAATGCATTGTCGAGATTGTAACTGTGAGCCACGATTGAGTGACACTGAAGTTTTGTTTAAACACAGGGACCAAGTGTCTAGAGAGATAGTAGAAGCGTACCAAATAAAAAGGGCGGGAACCTCATGTGTCAGTCAACCGTCTTTGGCATTGCTGGACAGCGAGGTGGCGTTTTTGGATTTGGGATAGCAACACGTGCCATTCCGCTGCTATAAAGTGTCTCGTAATACGCGGACCGGGGGGGGGGGGAGGGGGGTGAACTGCGAAAGATGAAGTGTCGTTTTTATGTATTTTCCTATTAAAAATATTTCAGTTGATAGTCAGCGCTCGTCCCGTGTCTTCCTTCTTCGTCCTTGTTTGTTTTTCACGCTGTGTCCCAAGATGAACACAAACACACACACACAAATACATAAGCTTGAAATGAAAAAAAAAGCACTTCACAAAAGGCTCCAATGTCCGAAAGGAAGAGTTGAAACGCCGTCAGAGTCGATGAAGCGCTTGTTGTCAAACGGGTTGAGTCCTATCTTCTCCACGGCAACAGTCTTGTTCTCGCACAACTTACAAGCGATGGTTCGCTGCGTGATTTTGTGCAGAGTTTGTTGATCGAGAGTTTGAACGTAGAGCTCGTAGGTTAGCTTACGGGACACGCACCGTTTCACTCCTTTCGCCCTCACGTAGTGCTCTCGGGAGGCTAGTTCCATCGAATAGAGTTTGGGTTTTAAACAAACAAATCCAAGAATGTGATCTTTTGGGAGCTCGTTTTTGAACACTCCTAGTTTCATTTTGTTTGCGGGAGAGAACAAGGGGTGATCGGCTGGGTAGCCCGAAGTATCCAGGTGAGTTTCGGCAAGGGTTGCGAGCTTAGAGTCTACATCCGGGTCGGTGATTTGGAGAATGAACGAGTCCGTGTCGCTGTACGCTGCGCGGGCGTCGGGGGAAAGGCGCCTGACCTGCTTGTAGAAAAATTCGTACATGACCAGTTTGGACATCTCTAGGATAGAGAAGCCCGCGTACACAGGTTTGTACAAGTGTAGGGTTCTCTGGGAAAACTGAAAGATCAGCACGGTCGGGCTGATTGCCGCAAACTGTCTGAGGTTAGGCTTCTGCAGGTTTTTCAGCACTTCGTCCTCGCTCACGCTAATGACAACGTTATTGTACTGACGTGGGTTTTCGATAGTCTTGCCATAAATTGAGTTCATAATGAGCTTAGATAGGTTCTTTTGAAAGGCATTTGTCGCCTGTTTTCGGAGGTTGTGGTTAAAGTCGACGAAATCTTTAAGGAATGCCCTCTGCGAAAACTTCAGAACGCGATGAATGACCTTTAGTTTTAAGCCCAACTCCAGATACAGCTTGAGATTTCGGTAGTGGATAATGTAATTGCGTTTAGGGTAAAAGGTGAGAAGCAGCTTTCGCTCAGACTCTCGCTGGTGTAGGTGAACTTTTTGACGAGCGCTTTTTGATAGGGTGAGAGCCATTCGAGCGGGACTCCTCGTTTCTCGGGAGCCAGGGGAAAGTCCGCGTGCGAATCGTGTAGTTCCCGAGGATAGTAGAGGTCCACCTCTAAAATGTAACCCTCGGGCGCGTCGTCGAGAACCTGCTGGAAGTGGAGAGCGCCGATTTCCTCGCGGTCTAGCCAGCGAAATTCTGAGCATGGAAGGTGTTGTCGCATGGTGGATGCGTACAGGCCGTTCACGTCAGAGGTCTAAAATTTGAGAAACCGCCGTGCTCGGATCGAAACATGCGGTTCCTGGCACGTTAGCCCTCGTGTTACGAATGGCACATTGAACGATTCCTCGTCGAAGACCCGCTTCGATGCAAAGATACGCATCCAGGTCGTCGAGCAGCTCCAGTTTTACCCCAGTCTGTTTAAGTGCGCAGGCGAGATTGAGCGCGGGGAGGGAAACGTAGTGTAACGGTTCGAGCTCGTACGTGTCTAAAGTCCATTTCCTGAAATTTTGGAACACGTCGGCGAGAAGCAGGCAGTCGAGTTGCAGGTAGCAGTCACTGTATTATCCTAGGCTTTTGAAATTAAATGTTTCAAAGACGGTTTGGGCGTGACGGTAGTCCTCCTCTGAAATTTGGCTGTCGTTAAGCTTGTTGTAAAACGACTCGGGCGGCGGTAGCTTGGGCTCCGGGTAAGCCTCGAAACTGGTCACGTAGTCGTAGGGAAATACGCCTTTCCGAGCCAGAAGCTCAACGTGTTGCGGAAAAGCCTGCTTTAGGCAGCACAGGTTTTCTAGTCCCTTGGAACGGAGGTCCTGAACCAGCGCTGTCCAAGCTGGCGGGGAGAAAGGCAAGACTGTCGAGAAACCGCAGGTTACCCACGTCGAGTCTCTTAAATTGCTGGCAGCTAGTGGCGAGCACTTTAATATCCTTAGACTCGAATAAGTCGAGTTTCGGTAGTATAAAGGCCAGGTCGTACGAATGGTTGTGCGCGAGCACTGGAATGACTTTCTTGTTTACTCTCAGATTTAAATTGCATCCCTGACACAACGACTGCCTGTACGATCCGCTGAAGTGATCGTGATCTCTGACTTTTCTCTTTAGATTTCCGAACGATTCGCCACAAATCGCGCAGTGAGAGGCCGACGCGTGAGCATCTTCGTTCACGCTCACCATTGGCACTTCCTCGCTTCGAATCCATTCGCCAATGAGCTTTGACAATTGATTAAGGATGGAAATAAACTTTTCCACGCAGTCCTCGCCCCGGTACAAAAACTGCTCGACGATGCGCGAGTCCGTGGATCGGATTACGAGTATGCAAAATGAACTGGGGACGTGCTTCTCGTAAGCCTGACCCATGTTTTCCGCTTCCAGAATGGCCTCGAAATCGTAGACGCAAAAGTAGGGAAAAGGTTCCATCGTGTGTGGGCTCCGGAAATACCGCGCGTCCCCCTTTGCAGGACGCACTGTTCGGACTGCCTTCTTTTCTTTACACAGCGATAAATGACTTCCCAGCGCAGTGCGAAAGCGAAAGCCTATCATACACCTTTTACAGTGACGTCGGTGCCTCCCCAACGTCCATCAATCGCTTCACGCACTTGCAAAGTTCTGGCCACGCACGCCTTGATAGAATATACGTGTCTAGTTGTCTTTTGGAACACACATTTGAATATTTGGTAACGCCGGTATCCTTCTCTGACCATTGTGTTGTAACTGTCAGGCTAGGTGAGAAACGTAAACAAATGTTTAGACCCAAATGGGCGCTGTGGAAGTTAAACAACAATCTTCTTAAAAACAATGAATTTAATGAGCGACTAATTACCTGTTTTATGGCCATTCGTAGTAATATCGATCTTTCCATTTTCGCACAGTGGGATAGTTTTAAGCAAGAATCAAAAAACATCGCAATTGAGTGTGCGTGTATTCAGACATATTACGAGAAAGCTGACAGGCGTGCACTTACACATAGCCTTCACGAACTGTATGAGCTGGAATGCAAAAAAAACAGGTAATTTTCTTGAGGAAATTTGCTTTCTGAAATCTGAGCTCCAACGCCACGAGCTTCAGCGTTACCGAGGAGCGGCTGTGCGATCAAGATGTCAACGCCCTGTATCGGCCGAACAACCTACTAAAAGACTTTAGATGACGAGCGCAGACACGCCTTAGCAAAAGAAATTCCGGAGTTGCTATGTAATGGCGCTTACTCAAGAAATACCGACAGCATTATGACCACATTCACACAACACTATCAAAACTTATTTGGTCAGGTCTCCCCCTCATCAAACGAAGAGTATATGCCTCTCGTTTCACTGCTGCCCAGCTTGAGTGACGAAGACACCGAACTATTTACTAGACCGTTTTTTCTCAAAGAGATAAGCCAGGCCGTGGGATCCCTTCCTAGCTCGAAGACACCTGGACTAGATGGCCTTTCAGCAGAATTTTATAAGCAACACATAGACATGATATGTCCATTCCTCCTTGAACTTTTTACAGCTTCACTTCACTATGGCAGGTTACCTCCGTCGTTTTATCAGAGTCACACCGTGTTAATACCAAAAAGCTCCGACTCTGACAAGTTAAGGACTGTTGAAGGGTATCGCCCAATAGCGCTCTGCAATGTCGATTACAAAATATTTGCCAAAATTCTTACTAAACGCTTACAATGTGCCATTTCAAGAGTGGTTGGAGCTCATCAAACATGCGGGATTAAAGGCCGCACAATCCAGACAAACATTCACGTAGCGCGATCTGTTCTTCATTGCTGCGACAGTTTACAAGATCAAGTGGCCATGCTTCAAATTGACCTAGCGAAAGCTTTCGACCGCGTTAGCCATTTCTTTTTTTTTGCTCTTTTAGAACATATAAACGTAGGGAAGGTCCTCCTTAATGGTATAAAAATATGTTATTCCGAAGCAATAACTCGATTAATAGTAAATGGGGCTCTTTCCACACCGATTCACCTTCACTCATCTGTAAAACAAGGATGTCCCCTGTCTCCCCTTCTGTTTGCACTATATTTGGAGCCTCTGTGTTTAAGTATACTGAAAAGTACAGACGTAAAAGGTTATAAATTGTTATCTCATGAAGTGAAAGTTTTGGCTTATGCCGATGATGTAGCCTTTTTCTGTGTTGATAAACAAAGTATCGACGCTGCATTACAATTAACCCAGCAATTCTGTAAGGCAGCTGGAGCGCTGGTTAATACCTCCAAGTGCTGTGGGCTTTGGTATGGGACTTGGGGGACAACGCCCTCCGATTATGCAGGAATGGCGTGGTCTGGCGTGCCAACAACTTATCTTGGCGCGCCTCTAGAATGTGTTCGAAATAGCTCACGGTACTGGACAGAAAGCGTCACAAAACTTAAGCGCCGAGCGGACATGCTCAAGCCTAATCATCTTTCGGTATTTGGCCGTGCCACTGCATGTAACATATTCCTAGTCGCCAAACTGTGGTACGTGCTTCAGGTAATTCACTGTGCCCGAGGATATCCATAGGATATTTGCGACCTTCATATGGGCCTCTTCATGGGAGCCAATGCGGCGCGACAATCTGTTTCGGTCTATCGAAGCGGGAAAACTAGGCTTAACCCACTTATTCGTACGGAAGATTGTTTCACGTTTCATGTTCCTCAGAACGTCTTCCCACCCGTTCATTCGGACCTTCCTCCAAACTCACTTGACGGATCACCTCCCTGACTTCGTTGTTTCATCCGACCAAGTGGCAATGCCTCGACCTTTTGGCTTTCTCAAAGAAGTCGTGAAAGCTTTTGAGTTTTTGAAAGTGCGATTTTCTTTGGATTATTTATTTACTGTTTCCAGAAAAAGCTCTACCATAACCTAATAGATTCGCTATTTCCAGACCCTTTATATCGCAGCCACTATCCAAATAGTACATATCAAGATGTTTTAAAACGAGTTCGCAGAATGCGCGTTCCCCCAACTGCAAAAACATTTTTCTTTAAGCTTCATACTAACACACTTCCTGTAAAACCATGGCTACGTGACAAAGGAATGTTTGTACCGTGGTCGGTCAACTGTCGTTTATGCAACACGCCAGAGACTATTGAGCATTGCTTTATTTTTTGCACAGATGCATACCTTTTCTGGGATGTTCTTCAAAGGACTATAAAAAAGGACTTGAATATCAACGCATACTCCATTCGTTTTCTTCCTGTGGAAGATCCAGAAACTTTTCCCTGTGATTTTTTTTTTATTTTGCTTGGTATGCATAGTCTCTGGAAGACTCGCATGATAGACAGAAACGCCGAACCACCAAGGACTACCAAATCAAATTTTATCGAAACCTGCAATCACGTAAATAGTGTCCTTGATGAACTCGGGGAAAAGCCAAAATGGTACAGGCGACTTGAAAAGTGCCTTTTGTTTCCTGATTTCTGATACAGCCGAGTCAGCCCTGCGTACCCGAAGAGGTATGCAAATTTGTCTGAATTGTAAAAGTGTTGGGGAAAATGTATCCTAATAGTTTGTATAATCTCAGTGCATTCTCGTTTCAAAACTGCCACTATCACCATGTGCCCACCGTCTATGTTTCCATGCAATAAAGAAAAAAAAATGTGCTCGTAGCTCAGGGGGTACAGCGTCGGGCTGGTGTGCACGAAGTAACGAGTTTGATTCCCTGCCGGCCGCGGAGCCTTTTTTTATCGAATAAAAGGGGTATTTACCGCGCAGCGATTCAAATTCAAAACACGTGACCGTCATGTGACCGGAGCGCAGCGCCCTCTGTTGGATGCAGCACGAACCCTGTGCGACATCACGTGAGCGCCCTCTGTCGGACGCAGCTCGAACCCTGTGACATCCCACGTGAGACGCCTTGAGCGCCGTCATGTGACCTGAGCGCCGCAATTCAATTCCTATAGCGCCCTCTGTCGGACGAAGCTCGGACCCTGTGTGACATCACGTGGTTGTTATCAGATGATGACCGCAGCTGTCAACACCTGGTCAACCACACTTGAGGTTGAGGTCTGGGTTTGAGGTTTGAGTTGAGCCTG
>JABSTQ010002536.1:0-18852 GCA_013358835.2 Ixodes persulcatus | reverse complement strand
TTGTCGGCGAAAGTTGCCACTCTTAAAAAAAGCTAGTAGTATTTACTAGGTAAGAGCTAGTAACCGCTTGTCACATATGTTACTAGGAACCTAGTAGCATGAGGTAGTAACGGTCAAGCTAGTAACGGTTACTAGGTAACGAAGCTAATAACTGTAACTAGCCTCCAAGTAGAATCTATGTATTTTACTACCTCTAGCTAGTAACTAGCGCTACCTCCCGACGGAAGACCGGAAACGCAACTAACTAGTCACGTGATTTCCGGTGGAAAAAAAAAGTGTGGGGTTATGCCACTTACCACCAGGTGGCAGGCGCAACAAAAAATTGAAACTGGAAATGAGTAATCCAGGTGGCGCTAGTCACCGTCCAATTAAGCGTACACAAAAAAGAACGCCGATTATTTAGTTTATTTCAATTCTTCCACATTTGCAAGGATATACATACAAAGATGCACACCCACATTATTAGCACGCAATCGACACAATAAATTGAACAGAAACACAGGCACTAAATCACTCTAAGCGCTAACTTCCGGGCGGGGGCAGTGGGGATTGAACCCAGGAGCTTTCCAGCCCACTCGGCCACTTCCTCCGCGCTCACTTGTTCCACTGCCATTAAGTCTCTTATACTGACCATTTGAGTGCGCAAACTTGTCGTCGTGTATCAGCACGTCGGTTATTCGCAGTCGATAGGTAAGTTGCGCGACGAGGCAAACCGCATGAAAGCGACGGGAACAAGCGGCCAAGGCGTTGAGCGACGTTTCCTAGAAATTAAAACACCGAGCGACCGTCGCTCGTCGCTGTCTCCGTCGATCGCCTCGTCGCTCGCTAAATCGATACATGCGGTCGCCGTCGGCGAGAGAGTGCTTTCTTGCCGTCTCTCGCGACGAACGAAGGCTGTAATTGACGGAGAGTACGACGGCAGCTGCACTCCTTTCGCGTGCTGGGCTAACAAAATGCATGCAAAATTAATACCGCGTGCAGCTCGCGTCTTAATTTCTGTAGTACACTGACGAATGCTCGTGTTTTTGGGGCAAATTCAGAAAGACTCGTAAAATGCCAAAACAGATTTTTTTTTTCATTAGTCCCAATCAGTGTTGGACAAAATACTCGATAAAAGTATTTACGTTAAGTTACTAAATACCTGCTTCATAAAGTATTTAAAATACTACTCAAGTTACTTTCACGGTAAAGTATCTTGAGTAGAGTACAAATACTTAGAAATGTATTTCAGTTACTTTTGAAGATACTTCCGCATTGCTTAATTTGTATCGACGTCATTGACAACGACAATTATGCAGCTACGCAAATCTGGGTTACCAGAATGGTTTATTAGCACGCAACAACACAAAACGGGGGGAAAAAAGTATCGTAGGGCTATTTTATGCAGTCCGACTATAAAGAGCAAAATATTGTCGCGAATAATAAATGATGAGGCGGCGAATAACTAAAGAAACTAAACGTTTAAGGGGGCGAACTTGTTCACAAAACAAAATAGAGAAGGACTAGCGTCACAGGCGTTGATGTCGGCGAAACAGCAAGATCGACCGCTGGGGCGAGACTGACTCCGGACCGCCACTCGGAGCACCTTTTGTACCCGCGTGGGTTTCTGGAACATTCGGCGTAGAAAGTTCGGCGCGTAGAACATTCGTAACTCGATCAGACGACAAAATTCTCGAACTTACCAGAATGTCAAGTTAAGGGAATAAATAAAAGAGAAATCGGCTTTCCGGTGTCGAACCCAGAGCCTCCGCGCGAGAGCCTCCGCGCGAGAGCGTCCGCGCGAGAGCCAAGCTCGGTAACCATTCGGTCATGCGCTCGCTGGGCAACGCGCGTGGCAATATCACTGATAGATGTTACAAAACATTTCTGGGACAACAAGAAAGAGGTCGCTTTCGCTAATGGGGAGGAGATCAGACCGTGGCGCCCCAAGCGGTTAACTTTAGAACTAGATGGATGGGGACAACAAATACAATGGCTCAGCGCTCGGCTGACTTAACCGAACGCGGCGTCAGCGTTCGGCTGGAGTTCGTGTTCTCCGGTACAAGGCCTGTGGGCATGTGCACAGGCCTTTTGTTGGGTAAACACCAAGGTGTGGGGGTGACAAACGGGTCAGAGCGCTTCGCCAATAGTGACATCGCTGAATATCACAGCCTGCGGCGCACCTTAGACGCATCGTTTAACTACAATCCATCTTCCCTATACGGGGAGTTCACTATAAACGAACTTGGGACACGGATATGAGTGAATGAATAACAAAGAAAACCCACATAATAGCCACGGCAGTGGTCGCACCTTCTTCAAGTAGGTTGCGTTCAGAAAAGCACTCAACGTCGGGGGACACTTTTGGTGAATTCGGGTGGTCGCCTCTCTCCTCTGACCTCGATTCAGCAGAGCGCCCCCTCCTCGCCGCCAGAGCTACTCGGGATCCCTTTCAGCCGATTACAACTGCTGGCTTCAGAGCGCTCCGAGATTCTCAAACCAGTCCAGAATTAAAATTTCTTGACATTGGTAATGCGTTAAAAACAACACGATCTTACAGCGTACGGTGGACGATTGAGCAAAATTTACGCTCGCAACGTGATGAAATAACGGTTGTGACGTAAATTGTTTTACGCATCGGCATGTAAAAAAAAAAAAAAGAAAACAGCAGTATGCGAATTGATTTTTGCAGAACGGAACGAAAGCCAATGCTCGGAAAGAGTTGTCAACTCATCGCGTTTTCGACAGTGAACGCGCTGCGATAGCGGTCATGCGTACGACAGAGCAGGCAAATATAAAATGATTAACAAACCGCATTTTTCTCAGGGCGAAATATCGTGCAAGCATCGCCATGTGACACAAATCACAGTGCATCATATTCGGCTCTCCCTTTATTTTACAACACAAACCTTTGAACGCACTTTTACCATACCTCAAAATTTCTTGAAGCGACCGCAAAACCCGGTAAAACTGCAGCGAGCTCTGCGAGCTGCTCCGTCGTCGGTTAGGCTTAGCGGATTCACCGCCGTGAGATGAACGATCTCGTGAAAGCACTGGGAATACTTCACACGTCGACTTTTCCTGTTACGGTCGCAAACGAATATCGTCCCGTCCGTTGTAATCCTCGCACCGTCGAATGCACAAGCACTTTGTAGAACCACATATCAATCGCCGTCATGCCGGACCCCGCACACCACCACAGACCACTGCCGGCCATCGTCAACAAAACCACGTGATCACCGTCCAAGTACCACGTGACGCCTGCGCCGCTCCGCACTCCGACGGCTACGGACAGAGTGCCAGGGAGCGCTCTGAGAGGGAGAGGCGCCCTCGGAATGAACCACCCGATCAGGCCACAGCACTCGTTTTCAACCACCCGATTTCGCGCGCTCTGGGAAGAGCGCTCGAGAGCGCGCAGAAAGAACCACGCGAATTCGCCATTAGTTGGCATTTTGAGAGTCATCCAGCTCCTAGTTCGTTTCCTGTACTGTTCTCTGCTTATCAATGTTCGCTTACAGACAGTGTTCGCGAGAGCAATAAGTGCCGGACTGACAACACAAAAATAAGAAAAAAAAAAAAAAAAACTCGACGTTTTGCCTAGCAGGGTCAAATATACAAAAAGCGAAACAAAAATGTCTACTTTTTTGTGTGTGTCCACTTCTCATTTCCTTCTATTTGTTATTTTCTTGACACTCAAGTCTGCATTGTTCTCGTTGGTCGTTTCCCGGTCTGCTTGCGCCTCAGGGTGGCATCTTTACTTCCGTAGAACCACACCTTTTGTTTGAGGATTTTTTGGGGGAAACTTTATAGAAACGAAAGGTGCCTTTGGGAAGGCGAGGGGAGAACCTTCATTGCCCGAACTTTGGGCTGAAATATGAGTCACAGTCGGCAAAAGAGCGATATTTTCACGAGCTCAGTTAAAGTCACCGTAGCTAATCGGAGCTAGCAACAGGATTCGGTTGCTCGAAAGAATGTTCACGTTTGCTCGTGCCACGCCCACGCCACTTCATATCGAAAAACTCGGAAAATGGCGGAATGTCAAAAATGTATTTAAGATAAAGAGTACAAGATACTCGGAATTGTAATTAAAATAGAGTATTAAATACTCTCCATCAAAGTTATTTGCAAGATACCAAGATACTCTAAAAAGTATTTAAGATACAGTATCTTGAGTAGAGTATTTGAGATAGGCATAAGTCTGGTCCCAATGCTACATACACTATGTACGACGCACATCAACGGTTGTGACAGTGCACTGTCACGACCGAAGACAGCTCAATCAGAATCATTCAACCACCGAGCACACACAAACCGTGAAGAAGTTCTCAGTGTCAAGAGGTGGAGAAAAGCTTCTTGGACGACGAAATCCAACCCAGTGACAGCGGCACCGGCTTGTTAGAACTATCCTCGGAGAAGTCCAGGTCCACGCACACACTCGCCCCGTCGAGCGCACGAACGTTAACTATGCACTCCAGCACGGGAACACGAGAACTGCACACAACACAAGGCCAAAATGGCAGGTTCACATCGGAGAAATTAGCGTCTTGCGAACCCCAACTGGCCCCAACTTGCTTGTCGTACAATGTTGCCAAGCGTCTCTTGTGAAAGAAAAACATGCTTTAAACAATACAAAAATAAAAATATAAAGAAAACAGAATGAACTTTTTTGTTTTTGGAAACGTTTTTAGTATGTGCTGCGTGGCTATTTTCATCCCAGTTAAAACCAAAATGAAAATATAAACGCTCACAAACGAATGCAAACGAGAAGGAAAGAAGTATGCCGCATGGCCATTGAATCAACAATGGCCGCTGCGCTCGCTGCAGCGCTGGCTTCCACGTCGTGCTGGTACGGAGGCTGCGATCGTTGTAAAGTCAGCTCCAACCCTTAAACATGCCCCCTCATACAATATTTGACGCTACGATTGCGTGTGGACACCTCCCCCTGCGTTCCGAAACAGCAAGTACGTCGCTAACGCTGGCAATCGGGTATGAAGCCAGCGCCGCCATCTTCTCCGCGCCTTTGCGGTAGTAAATAGCTAGTATAAGGTAGTAACGGTCAGAAAAAGGTAGTAATGGCTGCATGTGCTAGCTTTTTACTACCTGTCGCCCGTTTGAAGTAGTAAATAGTTAGTGAAAGGTAGTAACGGTCAGAAACAGGTAGTAACTGCTGCAGTTACTAGCTTTTTACTAGCTTTTTTTTAAGAGTGTGGGGGTGTTTACCCCAAATAATCCGCTAAAAGTGCCCGTTAAATACGTGAGCGATTTGTGAGACCTTGCCAGCAATCCACTAGGTTCACAGCTGGCGGGGTGGAGCCGCCGTCGCCGCGGTCTCCGCCACCACCGCGCGCGCCTCGCCGGTCTGCGCAAGCGCGAGGAGCAGTGACGTCACACGGCGCACAGCTGGCGTGCCGTAGCCGCCACCGCCGCGGGCTCCGCGCCACGCGCGCGCCTCGTTGGTCATCGCATTCGAGACGTCATAGCCGCGGCAGACGCACTGGCGCCACCGCGTGCCCAGCTGTATGCCTCCGTTGCGCAGTAGCCAAGTCTGTCGCTGCACAGGAGCTGCTTGATAGCGCCTCTCATTTTGTGCGCATAAGCTCACGCTACGTATATCCAGGCATAGCCGAGCTAAGCCACCGCAACTTTTGTCTGAGTTTTGAGCGACTGGCTAATCTTCTAAGAGGAAAATGACGGTGTCAATGTACACATACAAGGGTCCGAGCAAGAGGGGAGTCTCTACTTTCCGTTGCCTTGAACTGTTTGGTACAATGCGCGATTTGTGAGTTGAGGAGGAAAGCTAAGAAGTAAAAGGTTGAAAAATCGTTTTATGACCCCTTGAGGTTTCAACACGCTGAGGCGCACAAACTGTCATTTCCCGAACAAAACTAAAACGCAAGAATTCCTGACTTCTTTAAAAAATCGATTGTTGCCGATATACTTTTCGAACACTCATAGCTTTGGTGCACATCAAATACGTTGTCGAGAGACGTCCGAATAAGACCGCAAGGTAAGGCGCAGGCAGATCGAAACAGAGAGGACGAACGAAGTTTAAACTGCAACGGACCACAAGCAGACAAAGAAACAAGCGGCTGCCATCGCGCGCACTTCCGGATCTCGGAGGTTATGCTTATCAGCGTGTAGCGTAAGCAGGCGCAACAGTCGCGCGCGCGGAAGGAGCCTTCCTCCCCTTCGGGTCACGTGACAGATGTGACCAGAGAACAAGTAGGAGCCGCAGTCAAGGCGCAGGAAGGGGAATCGGTGGCCGAGAGGGCTAATACGTCTCAGCTCGGAGCGAGGAGCGAAAAATTGTGCTGGGAACCTCCTGGGTTCCATCCAGTGTTGGACAAAATACTCGATAGAAGTATTTAAGTTAAGTTATTAAATACCTGCTTCGTAAAGTATTTAAAATACTACTCAAGTTACTTTCACTGTAAAGTATCTTGAGTAGAGTACAAATACTTAGAAATGTAATTCAGTTACTTTTGAAGATACTTCCACTTTGTTTAATTTGTATCGACGTCATTAACAACGACAATTATACAGCTGCGCAAATCTGGTTTACTGGAATGGTTTATTAACACGCAACAACACAAAACTTAAAAAAAAAACATCCTACGCTTATTTTATGCAGTCATATTATAAGAAGCAGGATATTTTCACGAATGAAGAAATATGAGGCGGCGAATAACTGAAGAAACTAAACGTTTAATGGGGCGAACTTGTGCCCAAAACAAAATAGAGAAAGACTAGCGTCGCAGGTGTCGATGTCGGCGAAACAGCAAGATCAAACGCTGGGTCAAGAGTCCATCCCCGTTTCGATCTGGATGAGTTTCGTACCGGCAAACGTTCGTGTAATCACTACTGCGGGATGCATGTTAAAAACCCTAGGTTAGCCGCTTTACTACATTGGCTGAATTTCTCATATACAGCTAAGAGATCGGTCACCCGTTGAGGCGTACCAACATCAAAGCATACAAAGCAAGACAATTTTTAAGGCGCAGGACACCCGGACACCCTCGCACACTCTACTCAGGTATTCCAGGCCCCAAACACGTGACGCTTGTCTTTGGAGCTGCTGTGTGTCAGAGGCGCAGAGGCGCAAAGCGCACCCTTGTATATATTAAACATAGAACCTTGCGTGTTAATTCTGTTGTGTTTGCAACTCAGTACATCTTAATATTAAACTTTCGCACACTCTCGACCTTTTTTTTTTCTTTTGTGCTTTTCTCTTGTTAAATGGGTTGCTAAATATTTTGATAATTAACTCATTCACGCAACAAAGGACCTCGCTTATCTTTGAATGTCGCACCAAATATTTGAGAATGGCAAAAAGACTAGTTTCTTCGCTTAAATTCCGTAAAGTACAAAATATGTGCGTGAATCAATTGACATAAAAATTGAAACAAATTCTACAACGTTGAGTGCACAAATGCAAGATAAGATGTGGATAATTTGTGAACTAGTTCCGCTTGGCATATGACAGCTGCCTCGTAGAAGGGGTGTGGAAGAAACGATGAAGTTCACAAAAACGAGCTTACACCATTCCAGTCTTTAAATTCACAGCCCAGCATGACGTGTTTGAAGCCTCGGAAGGCAGGTGAATCATTTCAGCTCGTCCGAACGCTGGAAATGGCACCAGCCAGAAGCTCGGCTTGCGCTCGAGCGACGAAAGCACTCAGCGCGAGCTCGTAGTTTGACTGCTGCAACGGAGAGCGTGCTCTCGCAATGCTCGATGTTCTTGCATGTTCGCGCGCTACCTTGGCTGCGTCTTGACCACGGTGTAAGAAGGTACACTCTTTAGGTGAGGACACGGCGGGGCTGAATGCGCGGCGCGAGGAATCAGATAGCGTATATTAAACTTTCGCACACTCTCGACCTTTTTTTTTCTTTTGTGCTTTTTTCTTGTTAAATGGGTTGCTAAATATTTTGATAATTAACTCATTCACGCAACAAAGGACCTCGCTTATCTTTGAATGTCGCACCAAATATTTGAGAATGGCAAAAAGACTAGTTTCTTCGCTTAAATTCCGTAAAGTACAAAATATGTGTGTGAATCAATTGACATAAAAATTGAAACAAATTCTACAACGTTGAGCGCACAAATGCAAGATAAGATGTGGATAATTTGTGAACTAGTTCCGCTTGGCATATGACAGCTGCCTCGTAGAAGGGGTGTGGGGCAAACGATGAAGTTCACAAAAACGAGCTTACACCATTCCAGTGTTTAAATTCACAGCCCAGCATGACGGGTTTGAAGCCTCGGAAGGCAGGTGAATCATTTCAGCTCGTCCCAACGCTGGAAATGGCACCAGCCAGAAGCTCGGCTTGCGCTCGAGCGACGAAAGCACTCAGCGCGAGCTCGTAGTTTGACTGCTGCAACGGAGAGCGTGCTCTCGCAATGCTCGATGTTCTTGCATGTTCGCGCGCTACCTTGGCTGCGTCTTGACCACGGTGTAAGAAGGTACACTCTTTAGGTGAGGACACGGCGGGGCGGCGCGAGGAATCAGATAGCGTTCGTTTGACGGGCATCCGAAAGGCTGCATCATTCCGCGGCCAGCGTGCCCGACGTGCCCGCGGCTGACAGTGTCGCCGGCGGCCAAACGGCAAAACTTTGTGAGAGCGAAAAAAATTATCTCGTTTCCATTGACCCCGTAAGTGATGACGTCACAACAAGGCGTCTGGGTCCAAACAAACCGTTGCAAGGGACGTTGCTATGGACTAATGAATGGAGACTCCACATGAGGCTAGAGTTTTGCTTACAAGTAAGTAAATATTTTTTGTAAGCAACCTAACTTCTTGATATCGAATTATGAAGATGTTCTTGTCGTCTCAGTGTCGTATCGCAACAATGAAAGCCATTTCTGAAGACTTACACTCCGCTTTGCTTTGGTAGCAGACGACACGATAGATTTGCTGGCCTCTGTTGCAGCGGGCGTCTTCATTGAATTGCGTTGGTAAACGAGCGACAAAAACAAGTGCATCACCATGGCCGTAGTGGCCTCCGCAATGTGCGTTTTCTTTTTTTTTCTGTGAAGAATCCAGCTTAGTTACGAGGGGTGAAAATGCAGTAAAATCAAACCACGTCATGCAGATCAGTTACGACGACGACCTGAAGTGCATTACCGGCGTTGTGCTGGCCAGCATGAGAAACAAATCGTACGCCGTCGAGGTAAGTCGTTTGTTATTATTATTATTGTGGTTGTCAGGTTATTAAAGAATTGCATGTCTATCCCAATTTCGCAGTATTTTGCTTTGTTTTTCGCCTTGGTATACATAAAATTCCGTGGATGTGCTCTTTTGGGGAAGATCTCCACCGAACCCGCGATGCGAGTACAATCTGTAATGAACTCATCTTATATTTTTTATCCAGTTCATTCGCGCTTTGGATTCTTGCGGAAATCTGAAGAAACTGCAAGGATCTTTCACCACGCGATGGTTACAACCAGGTAACCGAAGCTGGGACCGGACATTTCATCGAACGCCGTTTCGTCGAACGCCGTTTCATCGAAGCCGTTTCATCGAATGCCGTTTCATCGAACGCCGTTTCATCGAACACCGTTTCATCTAAGCCGTTTCATCGAACGCCGTTTTATCGAACGCCGTTTTATCGAACGCCGTGTTATCGAACGCCAGGGTGACATTCCCGCTTGCTGAAGCTGGTCGGAGGTGCCCATCCCGGGTTCTGGAAGTTTTTGACTTGCATCGCCGCACAACATCAACTGACGGAAGACAAGCTGGAGGCGATGCTGAGTTCCCAAGAGCCTCCTCGCCAGAAGAAGGCCATAGCGGCAAGAAATGAGAAGGTCCGCCTTTTTTATGAGAAGCGACGGAGCACGGCTGTGGGGGACTTTTTGAGAGCAATGGCTCATCATTTGAAACGGTGGATGGCTGTCGCACGAACACATGAACCCCCGAAAGTTTTCAAATAAAATTTGAAGGGACGCACTTACTTTTGACTTTATTGAGTCTTAGAACTAAAAAAACAATGTTTCGTTGTAGTTTCATAAATAGCACCTCAGCATTGGCTACTGCAAGCTTCGGGAAATAAAAAAGTATCAATTGAAAGACATGAGAGGCTAGGAGGCTCACTTGGCTAAAGTTGTTGCGCCTGCGCAAAACCTAAGTCGCCTTCTGGCCTCCATGAGTTGGAGTGCGCTCTTACCGGGAGTGCGACTTTTTATTTTTATTTTTTGTTACAATACCCCCAAGGCCCATCTGGTAATACAGAGGGGGTGAACAGATAAGCACAATATGCGAAACAAACATAAAAATCGGTACAAATATCCTCATGGGTTACTTGCATCAAAATAAATTGTAACAGCTACAAGTTCGGACATTTAAAAACCTGACGATGAAATGGGTGAATGACACGAAAATTCACTCAATCCGTGCATAAAAGAGCATCTTTCACACTTTTTATATAAAATACATTCAATGAAACGGCCATCAGCGATTCGATGGAACTGCGTTCGATGAAACGGCGTTCGATGAAACGTCCATTTTTTCGATGAAACGGCGTTCGACGAAACGGCGTTCGATGAAATGTCCGGACATTTCATCGAACGCCGTTTCGACGAACGCCGTTTCATCGAAGCCGTTTCATCGAATGCCGTTTCATCGAACGCCGTTTCATCGAACACCGTTTCATCGAAGCCGTTTCATCGAACGCCGTTTTATCGAACGCAGTCTTATCGAACGCCAGGGTGGCATTCCCGCTTCCTGAGGCTGGGCGGAGGTGCCCATCCCGGGTTCTGGAAGTTTTTGACTTGCATCGTCGCAGAACATCAACTGACGGGAGACAAGCTGGAGGCGATGCTGAGTTCCTAAGAGCCTCCTCGCCAGAAGAAGGCCATAGCGGAAAGAAATGAGAAGGTCCGCCTTTCTTATGAGAACCGACGGAGCAAGGCTGTGGGGGACTTTTTAAGAGCGATTGCTCATCATTTGAAACGGTGAATGGCTGTCGCACGAACACATGAACCCCCGAAAGTTTTCAAATAAAATTTGAAGTGACGTACTTACTTTTGACTTCATTGAGTCTTAGAATTAAAAAAAAAAAAAACAATGTTTCGTTGTAGTTTCATAAATAGCACCTCAGCTTTAGCTGCTGCAAGCTTCGGGCAGTAAAAAAGTGCCAACTCATGGGTTGCACGTGACGTCATTCAAAGAGCGCTCCGATGACCACCAGAGAAGAGGGCAAGAAGGAGCCCCCCTCTTGTCAGGACCCTCTTTTGTACCTCCCAGATTTGCACAGGCGTCGCTCTTCTCCTCTCAGAAGATTATAGAAGGTTAACCCGTCACTCAAAATTCTTCCAAAAGCAGCTTCCCTCTCCTCCTCTTACATGGTGGTCAAAGGTATGCGATGTGACGTCAGTGCAACCCATGTATAGAAAGACATGAGAGGCTAGGAGGCTCACATGGCTAAAGTTGTTGCGCCTTCTCAAAACCTAAGTCGCCTTCTGGCCTCCATGAGTTGGAGTGCGCTCTTACCGGGAGTGCGACTTTTTATTTATTGTTACAGAACTCTCAAGGCCCATCGGGTAATACAGAGGGGGTGAACAGATAAGCACAATATGCGAAACAAACATAAAAATCGGTACAAATATCCTCATGGGTTACATCCATCAGAATAAATTGTAACAGCTACAAGTTTGGACATTAAAAAACCTGCCGATAAAATGGGTGAATGACACGAAAATGCACTCGATCCGTGCATAAAAGAGCATCTTTCACAGATTTTATACAAAAGACATTCGATGAAACGGCCGTCAGCGATTCGATGAAACGGCGTTCGATGAAATGGCGTTCGATGAAACGTCCATTTTTTCGATGAAACGTCTATTTTTTCGATGAAACGGCGTTCGACGAACCTTGGCAATTTGCGTCGAAGGTAAGCCCGGTAACCGTTAGACCACGGGCGCGCTGCCTACCTGGCCAGCTGCGCACGCTGCAATATTATGTTCCGTTTTGCTTTTGCTTCGTAATAAACAATGACCTCTTTCGGTGATGTGGCCAAAGACGGACTTGATACTTTTTGGGAGGTCAGGGGTCGTCGAGTGCCGAGACGGAGGTCCACAATTGTTGCTGTTCGTAGTACTCAACTTTGAGGCACTGTCCTGTTTCCATGTAAATGATAACTAAAAAAAATATGAGTTTTCCACTTTTTTAATTGTTCGCATTCTGCAAAACTGTGGATTCGTCTGCCTCTTCCCCATTTTCCTTAGAAAGTAAGCTATTTTTCTGGTACTGAGCAAGAACCCCTGGTTTTACAACTATACGGACACGCAAAAAGCGCAGAATGAGCGGTGAGCAAAGTGTGGACGTGAGTTTTAAATATAAACACCGCAGTGCGAACAATGCCGAGAATATTAAATTTTAAATGTTGAATAACTTATTTCGTAAATGAGCTTTTCTCAGCATTTGCTGGTTTTGCGGTGAGCATTTCACCGGCGAGCTTTTCTCCGGTGAGCTTTTCAACGCCGCCTTTTCTCCAGAGAGATTTACTTGGCCGCCCAACAGTGACTGCCCAATGCCGACCAATGGCTCATCTCAGCCAAGACGTGCAATAGACGAACACCATAATAAAAGGTGTGCGGGTTCTTGTCTAATACATTTGCCTCTATTTCATAGAATACTGAATCAAGAATGTTTTGGTTCGGGTCAAACGAAGAATCTTAAGCGCGAGACTTTCACAACTTCCAATAGAAACGTGTGACGCGCTACTACCAAAAAGCTTGCTCTGTTTTTAGCTTCACTGAAGAAATTTTTGCAATGTTTGTTTTATTACGGTTTTATTACTTTGCATATCAGCCTCCACAAGCTGATACGCAAAGCGAATGTCGAAATTAAAACAAAATCGACGAACTCACATATGTTTCTTCCGGATTTAAACTATGTAAACTTTTTAAATGCATCTCTGCAGAATATTTGAAATCGCCAAAACAAGTCGCTTCTACTTCGAACAGAAAGAAGTGGTAAGACAGTATCGACCCTTTGATGCTTCGGTAGCTTTTGTCTGCCTGCATTTGGTAACTTCAGAACTCACTCAAGGATCCGCTTGAAGCGTGAAATCTTTCACCCCCATTTTCGTGACACAAAACGCCAACAAAGAACGAAACATCCTCCCAATGACGCGCTCTAGCGATTGAAAACTAATGATTCACACCCACCCGCAAAATATCTTCACCGCCGAACAAAAAAGGAAAAAAACAAGAAACCTTTCACTCGCATTTGAGCGACCCCAAAACACCAACAAAGACGAAACATCCTCCCAAGGACGCGCTCGGGCGATGGACAACCTACTATCGCGATAACGCGCCAAACATCTTCGCCCTCCAAAAAAAAAAAAAAATCTTTGAGAGGAACTCTCCCTTGAAATCCCGACCGTCAACCCGACGACCTTGAAGATGCAAGTAGTCCGGGGCGCAATAACACATTGTGCAATTTCAAGAGGTAGTATTAGCGACACGCTCATAGATGGCGCCAGCTGACAGCTCGATTTCTGACATTTTGATGGGCCACAAACTTAGTTAACTTTTATCACAATGAGAATCTCTGGCAAGAAGATCTTGTAAGAGATATATTCAAAAAGTCTTGGTCTTCAATATTGTGGCGCCTGAATTTGTATTTAGGCCCTGGTTTATTTTTAAATGCTCACGAAGAACGGAACGAAAAAAGGGCCTTTACAAGCAAGTTTAAGTTCCCGTAAAACAATTTTAACATTTAGATCGGGAAATGTAGCGCCACAACCTTACTCAGTTTTTTACTATCTTTCTAATAAAACCATTCCCAGCTCAATCCGTCCGGTGGTTGCTGAGAAAAAATATCAAAAAGTTGCCATTGGAATTGCATAGGGCTTGGGAACTGCGATATCCTCTTAATTAAGGAGGTGGTCGAATCCGACCTGGCGCCAGCCCATCAGGAAGTGACACACTTCATAAATTTACCCCAAATCCGCCATGGCTCCAGCCAATCGAGACGTCACCTTCTTAAAGGGATACTTCAACGAAATTTGAAATATTTCCGTCGTGTTCGAAAATAGGTTGAATATGATCCACAATATCCGTAAATGACAATCGCACGTTTGTATTTTGATCCTGGTGGCTGTATTTTTCGTTATAAACGGCCCACTCTGGCAAGCGCTCGGAGAAGGCCCAGCTTAGAGCACGTGACATCCAACGCAATCGTGACGTAGGTCGTCTCGAGACGAGCAAAGCTACGGCGAGGCTGACGCCGAGAGGATGGCCTAGTCGTTCCAGCCACCGAAGCGGCTGCTTTTGTACGAATTTTGAGTGACGGGTTAATCTTCTATAATCTTGTAGGGGGACAATAGCGACTTCTGCGACACACAAAAGGGATTCTCGGGAAGAGGGGAGTTCCTCCTTCCCCCCTTCTCTCGTCGTGGCCGGAGGCGAGACATCCTCCGTCACTAGCTGTCAAGGTTCCTAGACGAGCATTACAAACGAGGCGTTAGCGACATCCACCAGGTGCTCTTTGCTAATCGTTTAATTCGTTTTAAAATTCATTTTCGAGACTTTTTTAACAAGATATTGGTATGTTCCATGTGATACTGCTCTTTTGAACAGATATAGACCAAAAAATGAGCGCCGAAATTTCGTTGTAGTATCCCTTTAATGCATGGCTTCAGCAAATGACAGCATCACATGAATCACGTGAACTCACGGGACGCCTATATTGTTTGGTGGGTAATCGGATTCAGCACCGCACACATGTACCACACAGTGGACGACGCATTTTTTACTCCGAACACGCTGAATATGATGGAAATGGCAATGTTAGGTTTTCCGACACGTTCCACGAAACGTCAGCAGTTCTGTCCTTTAAATGTTAAGGCATTTCTGTTTTTTTTTTCTGACGCGGTGTACGAAATGTCAGACGCTCTCTAGCCGTTGACAGATAGTGATAATTTCACACACAAAAAAAAATGAAAGCCGTTTACAACTCCCTGTAACGCCGAATTAGAGCGCAGCTCTTGAGGAGGAGGGGAAGGCACGGGGGGGGGTCACGTGGCCTGGGGGTCACGTGACCTCGAGGGGGGGGGGGGGGGCGGAGAAAATTTTGCGCTAAATTTAGCGGGGAAAATTTCCCGCTAAATTTAGCGGGGAAAATTTGCCGCTAGACTTAGGGGGGAATTTACCGCTAAATTTAGCGGGGAAAATTTTCCGCTAGATCTAGCGGGGAAAATTTTCCGCTAAATTTAGCCGGAAAAATTTTCCGCTAGATTTAGCGGGAAAATTTTTTTGCTAAATTTAGCGGGGAAATTTTTCCGCTAAATTTAGCGGGGAAATTTACCCTTTATGCACCGCGCGGTTACGCCGACGGCGACGCCGACGCCGCTCAAGCCGGAAGCGGGTGCCTAAGAGCTGCGCTCTAAAAGATATATCTTAAAGGGTAACTGCAAAGAAAAAAAAGTTTTTTTTTTTTAAACCGCCTAGTTGGGACAAGTACGCCACAAAACAAATATCCCGCGAAAAAAAAATTTTTTTTTTTTACAATATTTGCGTTACAGGACGTAATTTAGTCAGAGTCACAACTCTCCACATTTGAAACTCCCGCTCTTTCGCCGCCCGCGGAGAAGAAGATCGCCCGCCCCTCGCTCTTGGATTTGCTGTTGGATTGGCTTGGCTGCGGAGTTGAACGTACGCAGCGTCCCGATTTCCGGTGCGTCTTGTGTGCGTACTACTGTCCACAGCCTTTTGTAGCTTCTGCACTTTACTTCTGTGTGCTCGCGCAAAATGGACCCCGAGTTGAAGCGTCAGCTTCTTGAGCGCAGCGAGCAGCTGCGTCTTCGGCCATTCAAAGACACGCCACGGAGGACGGCTGCCGACAACGACGACGGCGCACCGCCCGAACCTCCCGAGCCTTCGGCGCGCTTGGACGACACCTGCTGGTAATTGAACTCCAGCTGTTCTTCGTTAGGCGTTATGCATGTCCGCGTTCTGTTATGCTCCTTTGTATTGCTTAAATGTATCACATTGATGTACAATTTCCCCCCACTGTAATGCCACCCTGGCGCTGTGGGAAAGTGAATAAATAAATAAATGAAATGAAAAGGACTGCGTCGCTGCTACCTTCTCGCGCGAGACGTCGCATGCTTTGACGAATTGGCCACTGAATGGCTCGGGTGGTACCCAACTTCCTCGATTTGTCAAGACTGAAAGAAAAAAAGTTAGTCTACTGCTGCTATTGACTCTTGCGATATTACGTGCCACCAGGTGCCGCTGCGGCCGCTGCCAGCTAATGCCGACGGCCCGCGAGTGCGTCTGCTGCCTGGAGGTTCTGAAGGTCGCCTCCAAGGCTGGTAACCGCTGCATCACCGATCACTCCGACTTTTTCGGTGGCATCCTGAATCCAGTCGTGCTCCAGATCGCCTACCGGATGAAGGCGATGGAGCTAAATGACATGGAGCTTATCGGACAGAGGAGCACCCATAAGTAAGGCTAACACTACGTCGTGTTGCATGCTGTAGACCAGAAAAGAAGTTGATGTATTTTTACTACATTATTTGGCCTGACTAATTAGTAAGCAGATGCTAGGGCATGACTGACTTTTGCTGTGATTGTAATTATGACCTTGCTGTCGATGGGGGCCTAGTTGTGTGGTGCATAGACAATCGGCAAGAGGAGCGATACTTGTTCACATTATGTGCATCTTGTTACTATCTGAGGTGATAAGTTAATTTTACTGTGGGTTGATTTGATTGCATATTGTCCCTTGATGCTTTTGTTCTAGATTCACAACATTTCTGCTCTTCAGAGCAGTCTCTTCCTTGAGTTTTTCTTGTATTCTCATGTGTCACCTAAGTCATCCTTCTGGTCTTTCAACAGGAAGTACCGGTATGTGGCGTACCGGCAGATTGTCTGGTGGATCTGGCGCCGCCTTGGCAGAGGGAACCGGACGGTCTTGCCAGCTTGTGTTGTACAGGCTATTTGAAACATGTATCCATCTGATGAATACCGGGGCTTTGAATCTCTGTGAGCCGCGGGATTTATGAGCAGACAACTTCATCCCCTAAGTTACGAGAACAGTTAATGGTTGCTCCTCTGTCCCATAAGCCCCATGTCGTTTAGCTCCATCGCCCTCATTCGGTAGGCGACCAGGAGCACGACTGGTTTTAGGATGCCACTAAAACAGTCGGCGTGATCTGTGATACAGCGGCTACCAGCATTCGAGGCGACCTCCTGAGCGCGGGCCGTCAAACGAACTTCACCTCTTTTTTCTTTCGAAATTAATAAACCAGAGCCAGGAACTGCGTTTGACGATCTCAGTTATCTCTTTACATTTTTTTCACCCAATTCCAACGGCCGCTGCTCGACAGTAGAAAGGACCGCATATAATTGTAAGAGACCGCCGAGGCGCTCAGAATGTGTGAAGGGTCACGTTAGAACGGTGAGGTAATGCCGAGGTGGAAGAAGTGTACGAACGACAGTTCTGGTCCTGAAATTATTTTTGTTAAAAAAGTAGTTCCCAAGCTTTAGATTTTAAGGGTGATCACTACACAGCTAGTGTCTTGATGCTATTTGTTAACTTTTCAGTTTCGTACTCATTTATGTTATGTTGTACGTTTTTTCTGTGTTTCCCAGTAACATGAAACGTCTTGCATTGCACTACATGTCGTGTTTGCGAATTGTGGTATTCGGTTTTTTCCTTATTTCCCAGTAACATGACACATCTCTTATTGTATTCAAGAGGTTGACTTGGTGTGCAGTGTTGTATGCAAATAAAGAAGTTCTGGGAAAAAAAGTCAGTGGAGTAAACTTTTATTGATATTTACACATGCAGTGAGGGAGGAGGGATGTACGTTATAGAAAGCCTCAGAATATGGTGGCATGTGGTTTGTATTACACTTGCCAATCATCAACGGTACACCAATTCAATTGGGGTGGGGGGGGGGGAGGGAAGGGAAGGGAAGGGAAGAAATGAAGGAAATTGGCGCTTGAAGCATTCTGAAAAAAGAACAAACCAGACGGGAAGTTACCCACACTGCAAAAGTAACAATCAGATAGAACTGTTAAATGCAATATATTTCGACAAATCGCAAGAAAAAAATTAAAATTGAGCCCGCACAGGACACATTTCCTTTATGCCTCGGGGTAATGTTTCGGCACGGAGGGTACACCTGGAACTTTCAGGAAAGAAAAGATCATTTCCCTACATGTTGCCTACCTCATGCCCGAGCAGAGACTCGGTCACGTGGAGAAGAGTGACTAGAGCACCTACGTGTGCCTCTGAAATACAAAAACACCACACAGACAAGCAGCACAAAGGCACTTACCTGCACTGCAAAGAAAGCAACAATGAAACAGCAATGCAGTTTAGTTAAATAAATCGCAGCAAAAATTGTGCCCACAGAGGACACATTCTCTATGCCTCAGGGTAATGTTGCGACACGGAGGCACACCTGAAACTCGCAGGAGGAAATGATCGCTTCACTACGCGTTACCTACCTCATGCCTGAGGCGCAGACTTGGCCGCGCAGAAAAGAGCGACGTGAGCACCCACCGCTGCTTCTGAAATATAAAAACGCCACGCACAAAAGCAGCAGACAAGCACTTACCTACACTGCTAAGAAAGCAACACAGTATAGTTAGACAAACCAGCAAAAAATTGAGGGACGCACAAGACACATTTCCTTTATGCCTCGGGGTAATGTTTCGGCACGAAGGGTACACCTGGAACTTTCAGGAAAGAAAAGATCATTTCCCTGCATGTTGTCTACCTCATGCCCGAGCAGAGACTCGGTCACGTGGAGAAGAGTGACTAGAGCACCTACGTGTGCCTCTGAAATTCAAAAACACCACACAGATAAGCAGCACAAGACACTTACCTGCACTGCAAATAAAGCAACAATGAAAC
>JABSTQ010002535.1:0-15759 GCA_013358835.2 Ixodes persulcatus | reverse complement strand
CTTGGCTCTTCCTCTTCTCCTTTTCTACACTCTCTCTTTCTCCAGCTACTCCTCCGAAGGCCGAAGTGGCCGAAGCAGCCGAAGGTTGTCCGAAGCCTCCAAAGCTATTTCCGAAGCGCGCGCGGAATCGAGTCCAGCCGTGGTTCTGGCACTTCTGGTTTCATCTCCTCGTGCAAGCAGCCCTCGCGCTGCCGTGCCTTGCTATGGACTGCGCGGCCGTGTAGGCGAGATCTGAAGAAAGCGTACTGAGGAAGCACTTGCGCGGTTTGACAAAAAATGGCAGCACATGGACCGGCTACGTAGAGTCCAAGGAGTCGTTTGAAGAGTTTGAACGAGACCTTGCCGCTGCCTACGTCTCTTTTCAGACAGAGCACTCCATCAAGCTAAAAGGTTCGTCAAATGCCTTATGTTGTTTTAGGTGGCGTCTCAATATTGATCAGAGGATGGGTCAATGTTCTAAAAGCTCATTTCACATCTATACAGGGAGGCTGCTGTTCAGTAGTCAGCGTGGACATGTTGTAGTGAATGGGGATGTGCCGTTCAAAGTCGTGCAGAGCGTTGAGAAAGGCTGCCTCTTCGGGCGAGACCTGAAAAAGGTACAGGATTCAAGAAGCAGCCAGGTAAGCACATACAACGGTTACCTTTGTTCCGTACCCCTCAACTCGCTCTCTAAAGGGCTACCGTGTGACCGGGGACGGGTGTTCTCACCACCATTGGTGGGGCTCTTTTCCTCGGCTAATACACTGCAGAAAAGCAACACAGCAAGATGCTTGCAGATGCCTATTTCCCGCTCACACTACCTTCTGCTCGTTACTATTAAAAAAAAAAAAAAATCAAGGGTTTCACTTAACATTTTGCGTCGTGATATCTCATCACGTTTTTTACAGGAGGGAGGAGCAGACTGGTCAGCAGCCACCTTCCAGCGAAGAAAAGTGAAGCTCCAAGGAACCAAAAAGAAGGGATGCACTGCAGTGATGCATGTTAAGCAACTTGAGATGTACCCAGAATTCAAGGTAAACAAAAACACACCTGATACGGAGATACGTCTGCTTTAGAATTTGTATTTGTGACCTTACCGCACGGTTACCGCTTGTGTAGGAATTAACCAGTGGCGTAGACAGCATTTCATTTCGGGTGGGTGGCGGGGCTCATCCTATGGCGAATCCCCCCCCCCCCCCCCGTGTTTGGACGTGAAAAGCCTGCTTGGTTTGGGGAATGATAAATAAAAAGGGGCACCCTACCAAGCCCTGGTACCAGGGACCCAACGTTTTAAGGCCTATATTCGGCCTCGTTTTCCCAGCCTCATATTTCTGCTGAACCCTTATGTGATGTCTGGGTGTTGAATTTCTTTTCAGGTGAACCTTACTGAGCAGTCTACCAAGTGGGAGCGCCAAACGGCTTCGAAAAAAGCAATAACTCAACTCAAGCTGGCACTCGAAGAAGAGGCGAATGGTAAAGACGTGCTTCGCCAGCATCGCTTCTGCATCGGCATGTCGGACAGCGAAAGTCATTCCAATCACGATATTGATGCTAGTTGTGCAGGGTATGCACAGCCTGTGAACCAAGAGGTGTCACATAAGATCTGTGAACTTGTGCAGCAGGGGGTGACGTCCGTCAAGACAATGGAGAGTTGTTTGAAATTCTACGTTGAAGACGTTCTCTTTGGAAACAAGCAGAGTCCTCCGCCTACATGTAGGGAGTTTTACCCTACGAAGACAGACATAAAAAATCACATCCAGAGAGCACTGCGAAAGGATAGATTTAGTTCTGTGGATCAAGAGAATGTTATAATGTATGCCGAGCAACTAAAGAAGAAGACACCAACAACGAGTTTTTTTTTTCGTGCCTATCAGTCGAAGTCTCCGGAAGACAACTCGCGAAACCAAGATCAGCTACAAGCTGGATCGCCCGACTGCGACGTTCTGGAGAGTGTGGCACGGGAGTGTGACAAGACACTGCTGCTCTGCATCCAGACCGAGTTTATGAAGGGGTTGATGCTGAAGTACAGTGACGATGTGGTATGCCTGGATGCCACCTACAAGACCACAGATTATTCCCTGCCACTCTTTCTGATTGTAGTAAAGACTGCAAGTTGCTATGCTGTGGTGGGTGCCTTCATCGTCCAATTCGAAACAGCGGAGTTCATCGAAGAGGCGCTAAACTTTTTCAAGACCTGGAACCCAGAGCTTAGCCCTAAGTTCTGGATGGTGGACTACAGCCAGGCGGAGATCAATGCACTTTCTGCTGCTTTTCCCTCCAGCCGCCCAGTCTTGTGCGATTTCCACAGAGAACAGGCGTGGCAAAGGTGGCTCTCAAAAAAAGAAAATGAAGTGGGTGATGTCAGCGCTGTCAAGAAGATGCTGAGGCAGGTGGCATGCAGCACAAATGAGGACAAACTAAAGATAGGACTTGAAAGTTTGAAGCAATCTCCTCAATGGCGGGAGAACGAAAAGTTGCAAGCATATGTAACCCAGAAGTGGCTCTCAGTCAAGGAGATGTGGGTGAAGATGTACAGACTCGACCTTCCTTTTGGCACAAACAATGGAACAGAATCGAAAAACAGAGTTGAAGTCTTACCTGGCTGGAAACAGTGGCCGTCGTAGCCTTCAAGGACTGCTGAGAGTCCTAGCCGAGATATTTTTTCCAGAGAAGGAGGCTCAGTTTCTTCGGGCCAACATGAGCTTCTCACCCAGCTATCGCCTCTACCATGACTCTGTGCCTAAATTCCTCCATGGAAGGCCACCTGGTGTGACGAAGCACATCATGGAACGCTTGACAAGAGCTTCAGATTACGGAGTTGGTGACGTGAAAGCCGGGAGCGAAGAAGGCACCTTTCTTATTCACTCTGCCAATGAGAGCTGTGGCTTCCACGAGGTGAACTTCCACACTCCAAGCTGCACATGCTTTGACTTCATCAAGTCAAAACTACCTTGCAAGCACTTCGCTGCAGTCTTTTTGCTCATTGATGGGTGGAACTTCTCACGGCTTCCTGTAGCTTACAGGGATGGACCCCACATGACATCCCACACTGTCACAAGCTGCACATCGTTCCAGGTGGAGAACAGTGCATCACCATCAGAAGATCCTGTTGAAGGGGTTGAATTGGGTTTGCAGAAGGCATCTCAACAGAGCAGACGCCACATGAAATCGCAGATCAGGGCTCAAGGTGATCAGATTTTTTCTTCACTCTACTATGTGCACGATGATGCAGTGCTGCAACAAATACTTGATTTGTTCAATAAGGCCAGAACCCTTGTCCAGCAAAATGTGGCAACAAGCAACGGAGTTGCCATCAGAGGCTCGCCAACAAAAGGATGCTCAGGAATGAAAAGGAAGAAAGCAGCGTCGACAGCAGTGGCAGCTGGTATCCCAGCTGGAATGACAGTGAAGGAACTACCACTGAAGAAGCAGTGCCTGTCTCTCAAGGAACACTGGTTGTCTCGTGGCCGAGTAGGAAAAAAAGCAGAAATGATGCGAGAAGCTTACAAGGCACCCTGCTTGAATCAGCTGCTTCCAGCACTGCCAGAGCCAGAGAAACCGAGCACCTGAGCCAGTCAGATGACCTATCAGTCGTAACTTGGACCTGGGGTGCACTATGGGGTGCACTACATATCACGTAGAACAAATGGGCATTTATGCCTTTTTAGTTCAAAAGTTAATAAATCCATAAATGCGACAATAATGCTATGCTTTGTAGGTGGTTCTATTTCTTTTTCTAGAAGTTACTGAGTCGTAAATAGTGCGTTAAACAATAAATAAAACGGTCAAAATGCATGCGGCGATACGGTGAGAAAACGAAGTTAATGAGCAATAATAAAATGGCATGGGTGGTGCGTGTTCAGTCCTTTTGTTTTCTTTTCAGGACTTTTGGTTGATCTTATTGGCTTTGGCAACGTGCGTCATAGTAAATATTTCATTTCATGTTATTAGCGATTGTACGTACCGCGCGCGGACGGAAAGTGCTCAATCGAGGGACCAGCCTAAGTGGTGAATTTTGGTCTTAATCAATACCCTGTCGGTGCAAACGCAAAAAAACATGCCAATATGATGTTCGCACGGACAGCGTCGTGCAGTGTACTTTGGGCGTCCCTCGCGCGCGCGCTCCGCGTCGAGTCCCCCCGTGAGAGATACCAAGTTGTGCAGCAATCGTTTCCAGCTGAGAAGCGAGAGCACAGCGGACAGCTCGGCCGCTGCTGCTGCGTCGCAGCAACAATCGCAGTCGCAGCGCGCGCGAGAGAGAGAAAGGCGAAAGGGGGAAAGCGCCCAGATCCTTCGCCGCCGAGCCGGCCAAGCCGGACGCTTCTCCGTGTCCTAGGCAACATCCGGGCATGCGCAGAGCAGGCCCTTCTGGAAGCTACTGCAAAAAACCTCTCCCCTAAATTACAGACGTCTATTAACCAAATGCTCATACCCGTAATGTATGTATCCCTTTCTCTATATATACACCTGAGAGGTGGTGTTTTCTACTTAATCTGAAAAAAATAATTTTATTTTTTTCTTTTTTTTTTAGATTCAAGGGGGGGTGTCCAGAAAAACTAGGGGGGGGGTGTATACCCCCCCTAGGGGGGGTCTGGGGAAACCCCTGATCGCAACATTTCGAAAGAAGGAGGTGTGTTTTCTCTCCTTTGTGACAAGGTGAACAATGTCAAATGTAGAAAACGCCAATTCTTTCAACGTTAAAATCGTTGCACAGCTCCTTTAATCGGCTGGTGACCAACGCCATCTCTTCGTGCAGTATGCCTGACTAAGGCAGGAATTTCCCGAGAGTTGTGCACGCTGCGCGGTCGCGGGGACGTAGGTTTTTTCTCGAATTTAGAAATCAACGATCGGTCAATCGGTGACTTAATTACGACACGTATAGACCAACACGCGGTGCTGACGTCCCGCCCCTGCGGTGGTGCTGCTATCGGCATTGTGCACCCCCAGACAGTCCCCTTGACGCGCTCCCTGCGCACGTGTAGGGCCCACACCTCGTGCGGAAACTGCGCCTTTTCCCACACCTCGTGAGGGCTTGTGTAGAAACAGCGCGTTGGTCTTTTACGCAGCATGAGCTCAACGGGGAGGAAGGGTTGTGTGGATTATTTGGACAGCGTAATGTTTTGCACTCATTCAGAGGGTCAACATGTCGCAGTATCTTGCCGGCCAGTGCAGCATGACCGCTGACTGGCACCACGCTGTACAGAGAATCAGCATTGGCGTGCGTTCGTGTAACCACTACTGCGTGGTGCGCCCAAAAACCCCAGGCTACAATCCGTTTCACCTAAGGGTGGATCGCAGCCTATGCTAGAAAACGAGAGCGTCAAGGGCCATCACGACCCGCGCGACTCTTTGAACACCTTTGTATTCGAGGCATTTTAGAGTTGGAGAAGGACCCTCCCTTATCTCGCAGTGCACGCACACGCTTCACTGGCTCGTGTTCAGGTTGAGCAGCATTGATCAAAAGCCATGTACACTTTTATTCGTCTTTCCATGTATCGCGATAGTACGTACATATATATATTTATATATATATATTTTTTTTTTGGGGGGGTGGGGGGTTTGCATAAACACTAAAATCAGGGCCGGCTTGCTAGAACCAGCGTCTCAGCTGAGACTGGATGAAATAAAGCACTGCCAAAGCCAGCGCACGAGCTGAGCGGGACTCAAGTTGCGTCTCAAGACGCTCGCGCGCCCCAGCCTTTGCAGTGCTTTCTTTCACCCAGTCTCAGCTGAGACACTGTTTTAGCAAGCCGGCCCAGAAATTACTTCTCCTTTTAATGTACGGCACCTAGTCAATTTGTCCGTGCAAACTGAATTATTTTATTCACACGTAATAAAGCAGAGAGAGAAAAAAACAAAAAAACATTGTAACTTCCACATTTTTGCGACATATATGGAACCTTGCATCTTATGTTCCATTAGAACAACCGCTTATCAAATTCTAATTTGAATTTCAATTTATAGTATATCGAACCTCAAAGTTTATTACAGAAAAAAGTTAACCCTAATATCAACCCGCCTTTAAAAAAAAATGTTTTAAGTTATTGTTTTAAATTATTTTTCGTTATGCTGCCTTCTGATAGGCCAAGTTTGATATCTTACCGGCACCAAAAGAACCGATGAATTATAGGGAGTTCCTCTCTTCGAAGTGGCCATCTAAGGCGCATACTAAAGGAGTCTTGAAACGATTTTTATACTTTTGCTAAAAACTAATTCGAATCACTCCATAACGTGAATAATAACCCATTCACACGGTCAACATAAAGGTACAGAGCGCGACACTGTTAGCGCGAACAAGCCATCGCCGGTTTTTCCAGTTTTTCTTTTTGAAATCAAGAGATGTCATCCAAGTTATTGCTGCGGAAAGAGCTAATTTAGTTATATATTGTGAGCGATAAAATTTCGTGCTCGCTAATACTATTTAGGCTTACAATGCGAAAATACTCCGATGTCGTGCTCGCGCTAACTGTGTCGCGATGTGTACCTTTAACATAGGTTCCTTTTCTATCGGCGAATCAGCCCGTGCTCTTGGGTCGCGAGCACACGCCACGCGTGGAAGATCATTAATTGATTGGCCGCAGAGAATAAAGGTCCCTTAGCTAAAGGTACCTTTACGGTCGTGTGAATGGGGTATAATTGAATAAACGTGCCTTAGTTGTTCTTTCTAGGCAATGGCAGTCGCCAATAAAATTCGATAAATATGAGCATCCTTCATCCCCTCAACTCGGAGCCAGAACAAGCGGCCACGTGGCCTGGCGCCTATTCTATGCCGCCGACTTTAATGATAGCCACGTGCTGCGGTTGACAAAGTAGAGAACGCGTGCTGAGCTGACATTGTTAGAACTCGGCTATTCTCATCATCGCAGTGGTTGGACACGAACCACTACCCGAGTATCCGCCGAGGCATTGATTGTTACGAGCTGAGGTAGAGTGCTCACGTAGTTCTCGTGTCCAATCCATGCATGAGCTGCGCTCGACTGTCGTCAGTCGGGTGATTTTGATTCCACAATCACGTCATCCAGCCTTTTAAAGGCAAGACTTAAAGAAATACTGTAAATGACTAAATTTTAGCGAGGACCTAATTTTCGCGGATTTCGCGAATCGCCTAAAAACGCGAAAAATACATCCCGCGAACAATTCGGGCAATATGTGAACGCTACGGAAGCTACACTCGATTCGCGAAAATTAGAACCCGCGAATAATTTCAAATTTTCAGCTTTGGCCCGATTCGCGAAAATTTGAGCCCGCGAAAATTATGTCGTTTACAGTAGTCCCCTTTTATCTTCGAGATTTCACAGTTTCACCGCGACAAAAAAGTTTCTGAATCAGTGGCGGTCTGTACGATTATACATGTGTCAGGCTGGAACCAGTACGAACCGGCAAGGTCATGAACTTTCCAACCCGATAACGTTTCATGACCCCTTTAAAGGGACCGTGAAATAGTTTTAATGTTCAAAGAATCTGGTGCGTGTCACTTTCGTTAAACTTACCTTAAAGCGAGTAAAAAAAAAACAAAACACGTCTTCAGTGTTTAAAATGTCGCAAGTTTCCGGAGAACTTGCGAATAGAAAAGGAGACTAATTTCCGTCCTGCAGCCTCTTGTGTCGGCCAAGAAAACTACGCGCCTGACGAGAACTGGTTGAAAGTGTATTGAGTTTGTAAGCTCAGTAAGTGTCTTCTCGATTTGCGGCTATTTTTTTTTTTTTAATGTTGTCGTGAAATCGGGAACAGACGATTTTTTTATGTTTTTACTTTCAGTACGAAAAGTTTTAGAGGCGCCATCTCTCTGAAGCGAAGAAAAGCGCTCCCTCCCCACTTCCCATAGCCAGCGACACGAAACCGGATGTCTCCGGTTTCGGCCGCAAACCGGAAAACAGGGCGAAGTTGAGTGGCACATCAAACTTAAATCTGTTTCACCTTTTTTTTTAAACAAAAGCTAGGGCGCCTAGTCAAATATCGTTTACTGATCTTTATTGTACAACGCCTCCCCGCGACTAGGGGAGGTGTGGTGAGCGGCTTTCCGTGACTCCTTTGCAATATGAAGCAGCAGTTCTCGAGTAATTGGAGCTATTGACCCACAATGGATCTCTTGACTCGTGTCTGCCGAGTCAAGAGATCTAACGCGTCAAAAAATCCATTATTGGACCTTCTGACTCGTTGAAATTTTGACTCGTTGGACCTCTTGACTCGCCGTGGACCTTTTGACTCGTTGGATCTCTTGGCTCGTTGAACCTCTTGACCCACATTCCGAGTCAAGAGGTCCAACGAGTCAAAAGATCCAACTTTCAAAAGATCCATTATTGGACCTTCTGACTCGTTGGACCTTTTGACTCGTTGGATCTCTTGACTCGCCGTGGATCTTTTGACTCGATGGATCTCTTGACTCGTTGGACCTCTTGACCCACATTGGATCTTTTGACTCGTGTTTGGCGAGTCAAAAGATCCAACGGGTCAAAAGATCCATTATTGGACTTTTTGACTCGTTGGACCTCTTGACTCCCTGCCCGATCACCGGGAAAGGGGAGGAAGGGCTTTGAAGAAGAGCAGGGAAGAAGGAAAAGCAAAACTACGATGAATGACGACTTTCGGGTGGCAAGGAGGGGCGTGACGGTCACTGCACTGCAGCAGGGTGGGATCCCGCGACTAATAACAAAGCAGCAATAAACAGGGAGATGAGAGAAGATACAGTGGCCTCGGGGACGATAGGTTTCGGGATCCTGAATGGCTGGCTGTGTCACGGCGTTGTGCATTTTACATTTCAATCGGCTGGTGACCAACGCCATTTATTCGTGCGCAGGGGCGTAGGCTGTTTCTGTAATTAAGAAATCAACGAACTGTTAAACGGTTACTGAATTACTAGGCACGTATAGACCACCACGCGGTGCTGACGTCCCGCCCGGGGGTGCTGCTATTGGCAATGCGCACGCGCAAACGGTCCCTTTGTAGCGCTTCCTGCGCACGTGCAGTGGCCACACATCGTGCGGAAACTGCGCCTTTTCCCACACCTCGTGAGGGATTATATGGAAACAGCGCGTTGGTCTATACGGAGCATGAGCTCAACCGGGAGGAAGGGTTATCTGGATCATTTCGACAGTGTAATGTTTGGCAGTCATCCAGAGGGTCAACATGTCGCAGTATCTTACCGGTCAGTGCAGCATGACTGCTGACTGGCACCACGCTGTACGGAGAACCAGCATCGGCGTGCGTTCGTGTAATCACTACTGCGTGGTTCACCCAACGACCCCAGGCTATAATCCGTTTCACCTAAGGATTGACCGCAGCCTATGCTAGAAACCGAGAGCGTCACGGGACATCTCGCTCCGCGCGACACCTTGCACACCTTTGTGTTCAAGGCATTTTAGAGTTGGGGAAGAACCCTAGTACCCGTTGTCTTGCTGTGCATGCACACGCTTCACTGGGTCGTGTCCAGGTTGAGCAGCATTGATCAAAAGAAATGCACATTTTATTCGTCTTTCGATGTATCACGATAGTACGTATATATATATATATATATATATATATATATATATATATATATATATATTCTTTTTTGTTTGCATAAACACGTAATTCAAATAATACTTCTCCTTTTAATATACGGCACCTGGTCAATTTTGTCCGTGCAAACTGAATTATTTTATTCGCACGTAATAAAGCCGAGGAAAAAACAGCATTGCACCTTCCATTTTTTCGCGACATATTTGGAACCTTGCAACCCATGATCCATTACTGCAACCGCTTATCGAAATGCTAATTTAAATTTCGATATATCTTACATCGAACCTGAATGTTTATTAGAAAGAAAAAGTTTACCATAATATCAACCCGCCTTTAAAAAAAAAAGAATATATATATATATATATATATATATATATATATATATATATATATAATTATTATTTTAAATTAATTTTTGTCATATTGCCTTCCCATTGGACAAGTTTGATATCATACCTGCCTGAAAAGAACCGGTGAATTATCGGGAGTTCCTCTCTTCGAAGAGGCCATCTAAAGTCCCTTTGAAGAGATATTTCTCTTCAAAGTAGAAAAATCTAACGATTTTTCTACTTTTGCCAAATACTACTTAGAATCACTCCCTAACGTTAATAACTGAATAAACTTGCCTTAGTCCTTTCTGGGCAATGGCAGTCGCCAATAAAATTCCAGAAAAATGAGTATCGTTCATCCTCTCAACTCGGAGCCAGAACAAGCGGCCAGGTGAGCTGGCGCCTATCCTATAGGAAGTGCTCACTGGACGCCATGTTTGTGGGTGCTGTTTAAAGCGCATGCTCAGAACGAGCTCACATCAATAGGCTGCTAAGACCGGCACTCTTGATGGTGCGGAATGCACGTTGAAAAAGAACTGTGGAAGCTCGCCATCAGCACGCGCTCAGAATTTGCGCACACAGCTATGGCCGCCAGTGAATACTCCCTATAGACCCTTTTCGCAAGGACGCCGCCATCTTGAATTGTCGTCACTTCCAGTATGGGCGAAAACATTGTTTTGCCGTCGTCACGCCGATACAAGGCATTTAGGACATAAACGTTACCGTCACACATTTTCGTTTTGCCTACCCTCTATTTTTTTACTATTTGCAGGTTGAAACGTTCTGATATTTTTTAGTCGCCCATACCGGATATGCCTACTTGGCGGTCGGGGCCGAGAGTAAGCGGAAAAGGTCTATACCTTCAACGTTAATCATACCCACGTGCTGGGGTTGACAAAGTAGAGAACGCGTGCTGAGCTCCGGGCATTGTTAGAGTTCAGCTATTCTCATCACCGCAGTGGTTGGACACGAGCCACTACCCGAGTGTCCGCCGAGGCATTCATTGTTACGAGCTGAAGTCGAGTGCTCACGCAGTTCTCGTGTCCAAGCCATGCATGAGCCGCGCTCGAGTGTCGTCAGTCAAGTGGTTTCAATTCCACAATCACGTCATCCAGCTTTGCAAAGGGAAGACTGAAAGAAGTAGTCCCCTTTTACCTTCGCAATTTCACAATTTCCCCGCGACAAAGAAGTTTCTGAATCAGTGGCGGTCTGTGCGAGCACACTTGTGCCAGGCTGGGACCAGTACGAACCGGCAAGATCATGAACGTTCCAACGCGATAACGTTTCATGACCCTCTTAAAGGGACCGTGAAATAATTTTAATGTTCAAAGAATCTGGTGCGTATCACTTTCGCTTGGCTTTCGCTTAATAAAAAAAAGCAAAAAAAAAGAAAAAAAAAGCACGCCCTGAGTTTTCAAAATGTCGCGAGTGTGCGGAGAAATCACGAAGAGGAAAGGGGGCCAGTTCCTGTCCTGCAGCCGCTTGTGCCGGCCGAGAGAACTACGCACGTGACGTGAACTGGTTGAAAGTGTATCGAGTTAGCAAGTTCACTAAGTGTCTGCTCGATTTGAGGCTAATTATTTTAAAATACTGTCGTGAAAACCTGAACAGACGCTTCAACAGCCTGATGGTCTTGACTTTTATTACGCAAAGTTTTAGTGGCGTCATCTACCTGAAGCGAAGAAAAGCGCTCCCTCCCCAATTCCCATAGCCAGCGACACGAAACTGGATGTCTCCGGATGCCCCTCTCGAGTCGGTTTTCCGGCCGCAAACCGGAAAACGGTGCGTAGTTGAGCGGCGCGTCAAACATAAATCTGTTTCACTTCTTTTTTTTTTTTTTTAAGCAAAAACTAAGGCGCCAAGTCAAAAAGCGTTTATTGATCTTTATTGTACAACACCTCCCTGCTACTAGGGGAGGAGTGGTGAGGGGCTTTCTGTGACCCCTTTGCAATATGAAGCAGCAGTTATCCAGTAATAGGAGCTCTCGACCCACAATGGATCTCTTGACTCGTGTCTGCCGAGTCAAGAGATCCAACGCGTAAAAAGTTCATTATTGGACCTTCTGACTCGTTGAACCTTTTGACTCGTTGGACCTCTTGACTTGCCGTGGATCTTTTGACTCGTTGGATCTCTTGACCCACATTGGATCTTTTGACTCGTGTCTGGCGAGTCAAAAGATCCAACGAGTCAAAAAATTCCTTATTGGACCTTTTGACTCGATGGATCTTTTGACTCGTTGGATCTCTTGACCAGAAGCGGGGGCGGAGGGGGTTCTAGATCTTGTTAAGCTTGAGCAAGGGTTGTCGCTCAAAGTTTGCGTCGCTCATTTTATTATTCACATGTGGATGAGCTCACATGTTATACAAAAGAGCAGCATGGCTGCTCCAAGATTTGAAACGGATCATGTGTAGTATCCATTAGCGGAAGAGATCGCCCCGACCACTTCTCGACTCGAAACAGTGCTTGTCACAAAGACCACGTAGGGGAAATGAGGAAATATTGCAACTGGCTTTGTTTATATTTTGCATCCGCTTTAGGCATTCTTCGGCTCTGGTTCTCCTACGGCTGCGAGTAGGTACCCTAAGCAGGATTTTTTTTTTTTATTTCTGTGTGTGTTTGCGTGAGGGGGCTAGTTTGAACGAAGGACTTACAAAGCTACATTCTGCTCCCTCAAACTTCGCCCTGAATGGCCTTTGTCACGCACTGTGGCTTTCCTGGGGCTTCCCACTCCCAGTCCCAGCTCGAATAAAATTAAAACAAAAAAACGGACATTCCACAGAAACTGTACATAGAAAGGGATTGACCTCGTTTCCAACAGCTCCGCAAAAATCTTTCTTTTTCCGTTCGAAAAAAAAAAAAAATTTATTTTTGTCATTTCAGAAAAAAAGGCGTGTGCCGGGGGGATTCCGAGTCAAGAGGTCCAACGAGTCAAAAGATCCAACGCGTCAAAAGATCCATTATTGGACCTTCTGACTCGTTGGATCTTTTGACTCATTGGACCTCTTGACTCGCCATGGACCTTTTGACTCGTTGGATCTCTTGACTCGTTGGACCTTTTGACCCACATTGGATCTTTTGACTCGTCTTTGGCGAGTCAAAAGATCCAACGAGTCAAAAGATCCATTATTGGACCTTTTGACTCGTTGGACCTCTTGACTCTCTGCCCGATCACCGAGACAGGGGGATGGGCTTTGAAGAAGAGCAGGAAAAGAAAGAAAAGCAAAAATATACGATGAATGACGGCTTTCGGGTAACAAGGAGGGGCGTGACGGTCACTGCACTGCGGCGGGATGAGATCCCTCGTCTTATAACAAAGCAACAAAAAAGAGGGAGATGAGAGAAGAGGATACAGTGGTTTCGGGGACGAGAGGTTTTGGGATCCTGAATGGCTGGCTGTGTCACGGCGTTGTGCGCTTTCCATTTTTAATCGGCAGGTGACCAACGCCATCTCTTCGTGCGGTATGCTTAATTAACAACAGGAATTTCCCGGGAGCTGTGCACGCTGCACGGTCGCGGGGACGTAGGTTGTTTCTCGAATTTAGAAATCAACGAACAGTCAATCGGTGACTGAATTACGACACGTATAGAACAACACGTGGTGCTGACGTCCTGCCCCTGCGGTGGTGCTGCTATCGGCATTGCGCACGCGCAGACGGTCCACTTGACGCACTCTCTGCGCACGTGCGGTTCCCACACCTCGTGCTGAAACTGCGCCTTTTCCCACACCTCGTGAGGGCTTGTATGGAAACAGCGCGTTGGTCTTATACGCGCAGCATGAGCTCACTGAGAGGAAGGGTTGTGCGGATCATTTGGACAGCGTAATGTATGGCAGTCATCCAGAGGGTCAACATGTCGCAGTATCTGCCGGCCAGTGCAGCCTGACTGCTGAATGGCACCACGCTGTACGGATAACCAGCATCGGCGTGCGTTCGTGTAATCACTACTGCGTGGTGCACCCAAAGACCCCAGGCTATAATCCGTTTCACCTAAGGATGGACTGCAGCCTGAGTTTGAAACCGAGGGCGTCAAGGGACATCTCGACACCGCGCGACGTTTTGAACACCTTTGTGTTCGAGGCATTTCAGAGTTGGAGAAGGACCCTACTACCACTTGTCTTGCTCTGCATGCACAAGCTTCTCTGGCTCGTGTTCAGGTTGAGCGTATTGATCAAAAGCCACGCACTTTTTTATTCGTCTTTCCATGTATCGCAATAGTACGTATATATATTTTTTTCTTGTTGTTATTTTTGGTCTGCATTAGCACGGAAATCATATATTACTTATTTTAATGTACGGCACCTAGTCATTTTTTTTTTTTCGTGCAAACTGAATTATTTATTCGCACGTAATCAAGCCGAGAAAAAAAGAACACATTGTACCTTCCACATTTCGCGACATATTTGGAACCTTGCATCCCATGTTCCATTACAGCAACCGCTTATCAAATTCTAATTTAAATTTCAATATATCTTATATCGAACCTAAACGTTTATTAGAAAGGATAAGTTTACCATATATCAACCCACCTTTAAAATGTTTTAAGCTATTATTTTAAATTATTTTTCGTCATATACTGCTTTCAGATTGGCCAAGTTCGACATCTTTCCTGCACGAAAATAACCGATGAATTATCGGGAGTTCCTCTCTTTGAAGTCGCCATCTAAGGCGCATCCTAAAGGAGGCTTGAAACGATTTTTCTACTTTTGCTAAATAGTACTTAGAATCACTCCCCAACGTTAATAACTGAATAACTTGTCTTGGTTGTTCTTTCTAGGCAATGGCAGTCGCCAATAAAATTCGAGAAATATGAGCATCATTCATCCCCTCAACTCGGAGCCAGAACAAGTGGCCACGTGGCCTGGTGCCTATCTTATACCTTTATGCCCGTGTCCCACTAGAGCGACAGACAGAAAACAAAAGACAGCTACAAGCCTCAAACCCATGCAGCATGCTCGCGATGGTACCTTTGGCAGGCGTTAAGTCGTTCGGTGCTCGTGAACTAAGCACGAGCGATTGCAAGCCTGCCAACGATACCCTCGCACGCATGATGCTCGTGTTTGAGCATAGCCTCCTTTATTCTACAAAGCCTCTCAAATTGCGAAATACTCTGGTTTGAGGCTTGTCGCTGTCGTTTGTTTCTGTCTGTCGCTCTAGTGGGACACGAGCTTTAACGTTAATCTTACCCACGTGCTGGGATTGACAAAGTAGAGAAAGCGTGCTGAGCTCAGAGATGGTTATGCCCGTGTCCCACTAGAGCGACATACAGAACAAAAGACAACGACAAGCCTCAAACCAGAGTCTTTCGCGATTTGAGAGGCTTTGTAGAATAAAGGAGGCTATGCTCAAACACGAGCATCATGCACGCGAGGGTAGCTTTGGCAGGCTTGCAATCTCTCGTGCTTACTTCACGAACACCGAACGACTAAACGCCTGCCAAAGGTACCATCGCGAGCATGCTGCATGGTTTTGAGGCTTGTCGCTGTCTTTTGTCTCTGTCTGTCGCTCTAGTGGACACGGGCATTAGAGTTGGGCTATTCTCATCACCGCAGTGGGTGGACACGAGCCACTACCCGAGTGTCCGCCCAGGCATTGATTGTTACGAGCTGAAGTCGAGTGCTCACGTAGTTCTCGTGTCGAATCCATGCATGATCCTCGCTTTACTGACATCAGGCGGGTGATTTCGATTCCACAATCACGTCATCGAGCTTTGTAAAGGCAAGAGTGAAAGAAATCGTCCCTTTTATCTCTTCGCGATTTCACAATTTCACCGCGACAAAGAAGTTTCTGAATCAGTGACGGTCTGTGCGAGTATACTTGTGCCAGGCCTGGACCAGTACGAACCGGCAAGTCATGAACGTTCCAACCCGATAACGTTTCATGACCCCTTTAAAGGGCCGTGAAATGATTTAATGTTCAAAGAATCCGGTCGTGTCACTTTTGTTTTACCTTACACC
>JABSTQ010002534.1:0-43527 GCA_013358835.2 Ixodes persulcatus | reverse complement strand
TCGCTTCTTCTGAAGTGAGTGATAAAGGGCTACCCGCGGCTTTCCTTGTTGCTGGGTTGGGGAAAGCGGAAGACAGGCATGAATGGCGGTTATGAAGCTGTACTTTATCGGACACAGTCACTTTCGCACGTCAGTGACAGGTATAAATGGTCAGTTTCCGCCCCAACCCAACGCGGCCGCAGAATATGTTACACTCTAAGAGACGCTTAGAAATTCAAGATGGCACTACCCACTAAAACAACTGTCTATAAATACTTTTAAGTTCAACTACATGTTTTATTTTACTGATACCGATTCAATATTTGGTTGGATTTCTTCCTTGTCTTATAAACTAAATTACCTAATAAACATTTTTAAGAAGACTGGTGAAATCGTCGGAGAAAATGGCAACAGCAAAATACTTTATTAGACATGTGAAAACTACAAGCTGAAGCATCGCCAACAAGTTGCCCCGATTATACGTTATCTTGGTCGTCAGGTGTCGCTATGTGTTCTACTTCTGTTTTATGAGTGCCTGCTGGGGATTACTTTGTTTTCTCAGTGCTTATACTTTTATCTTGTCGGCATTTGCTGTGTACAGAGTTGTATGTAACCCGTTACAATTAACGAAATTACTTGTGATCTCTTACAATTACCGGTAATGTAGAAAAGGAATAATTACAGATTTTCTAGAGTAATTATAAAATAATCCTTACATATTTACGTAACGGATTACTTGTAATCCGTTTAATTTTTTTTTTCACGAGCTCTCCCTCCCCTCCCCTCCCCTCCCCCGTTCTAAACAAAAGGTTGTTGTTATTTTCGTAAAATCGAGCGCAGTGACACTGTCACGCACATTGACCAGCGCAAAGGGAGGCTTGGCACTCTTCAGTTCCTCAAAACCTTTCTTCCAATCCCCTCAATCGATTTTTTAGACCCTAACAAGAATGTCAGAAGACCAACATAGGCATTCGTACAAAAAAAAAAAAAGTGGGGGCAAGCTATATCCGCTTTTTTTTAGACCCTTTGTCTTTTCTTTGCGATCGAAGACATGGAGAGGACACCAAGTTATTGTGTGCCTTTTTAAAAAAATTACACAAGAATTAACAATGTCCTTCTCAGTTATAGGGACTAGGACCATTTTCATAATGTCACAACAGAAGATAACGGTCTGTCTACCCTAAAATTCACTAAAAAGATGTTATAATATGTGAAGGTGTTACTGCCACACGCATCCTCGCTCGTTGCTGCACACTTATAATCTTCTCTTAGAAAGCAGGATGTATAGTTTTTTCTGTTTTTTTTTTCACCTTATTTGACCCTGTTTTAAACGCTACTTACTTTTTTGGGGTCCAACGTCTAGGGTTGGTTCACTTTATTTTTGAATTTCAGCCAGGCTATCTGCATCTCAGTTACCCTTTTTTGTGAGTCAGCTTTTTGCGAGCACTTCAAAAATGATAATAATTTTCCCTTTCTTTTGTTGGTATTTTTTAAAAACAAAAACATAATAATGGTTGACGTAGTCTTGAGATTCTTTGCTTGAGGAGAGTGAAAGTCATTAGTGGGTCCACAATGTGGCTTAGTTCTCTGCCCTTCGCTGCCCGTGGCATCAGCGGACGCCTATCTGGAAAACACTGGAGTAAACTGCAATCGGTCCGTGCTCCGTACGTTTTTAAACGGCATCAAGAAAGGTAAACACGGCAAAGGTGCGTTTACATTTCCTTGTTTAAACCGACGTTCTAGTTAATTGTTGTTATGAATGTCCTGGTGTGTTTTTTTTTCTATTACCTATATTTATATATTGAAAACCTTTTCTTATTCGGCAACGTCCCAACCGAGGCTCGACCTGTTCAGAACCAAAGGAAGAAGAATATCGAACCGAACCTTATTTATTCTTTCATTATCACCTTATTGTTACAACTATGTTTTGCTATTGTCTGGAAATATATGCGAGTATAGTAAAATGTACACAAATCAATTCTTATTTCAGTTTCGGCTAGTTGTATGACGACTTCTACAGCTTCGCGACTTTGACAATAGAGAGAGTTTTAGTAAATTGTTCCGATTAAAGCCCCTCTATACGGAAAAGTAGCGTCATCCTTTGAAGAATGCCGCCTGCTATCTTGGCCCGATCTAGGCGGCGCTACAGTTGACGCGGGGGTGTAAAAAAGCAAAACATGAAGGTAAAAGGTGTGCGCGTCAGAGGAGGAGGGAGAAGGAATGCTTATGCTGTCGGAGTGCAGTGCATACTATGAGCTCATGCCGCCGATGAAGCCCATCCTTCGAGGCTGGTAGTCCGTGACAGTGCGCTTTTAGCCTGTGTGTTTGTATTTACGCGTGTCTTTCAGCCTTTGACTGCGCTCTGACTCAAGTATAGGAAGGCCGTCTGCTATCTTGGCCCGATCCAGGCGGCACTACAGTCAATGCGCGGGTGTGAAAAAGCAAAACATAAAGATAAAAAGTGTGCACGTCAGAGGAGGAGGGAGAAGATGGCACTACCTTTCTTATTCAGGGGCATTAGTTCCGATGGCTCCGATAACGGTATCCGACACTCCGCCGCCACCTTTGCGCAAGCATCACATCGTTATGGGGTACCGTTATCGCGATTATCGGAGGTATCGGATGTTTTGGAATGATCTACTAAAACTGTCGAATATCAGGCAACGGGTGCAACGATGAAGATTTGCTCTATCTTCGAGGTAAATTGTACTTCCATTGCTTCGCTGAAGAAGCTCAATGCAGAGCATAAAAATCACAACATCTCCACGTGGTGAATGATGTTGATTGGGGCGAAGCTCTGGTGGTGCTGATGATACTGATTTTATTATTCATAGGTACTGCTTATGGTGCTGATTTTTTTTATTGCTCATAGGTAGTGCAGAGTTCCGGGTTGCGTTTCGACTTCATTATTACTGCTTCATGGTCGGTGAAATGCAGAGCCTGTGGTTCTTCTAGCGGATCAGCTTGGATCCGCTAGAAGCCCTGGGAACGCATCTCCACCGCTTAAGTCAACGGTCCATGTCAGAACGAGAACTACACCATCTCAGAGCCCCGTACTCGTCCCACAGTCGTGGCCGAGTGGTTAAGGCGATGGACTAGAAATCCATTGGGGTCTCCCCGCACAGGTTCGAAGCCTGCCAACTGCGCAAACATTTGTTTTTCTTTTTGTAGGAAGACAGATGGGATGGCAATCGATGTGAGCACGGATGCCGGACGGATGGACAAGGCTAGACCCTAATGAAATTCGCCCCTAAAACATTCATGAGGCACAATATGGCATTCCCATCAAGTGCCTCAGTTCAAAGGGTGTTCAGCGTAGCAGTCAACATCTTCAGTAAGAAATAACGCAAAACGTCTGACGAGATTTTCGAGAGCCAGCTGTTGCTCAAAATACTCAAGGTCAATAAATGAAACAGGTGGCAACAATAAAAACTTGAATAACCCTCTTCCCTTTATTTCTTACTTGAGGAGAATAATGTTGAAAATAACGCCACGAAAGTAACGGATTACTTTTTGGGGTAATGGTCACTTACTTATATTGGAGGGTAGTTGTAATTGTAATTAATTACAATTTAGCCTTGAGTAATTGTAAATGTAATTCCTTACTATTTTTCAGTAACGTGTACAAGTCTGGCTATGTACCACACAAAAGGTCCTACGCTGTTTCTGGACACATAAAATAAATACTATTATTATTATGCCTGCAAGCAAAAGGTATGTCAGAAATAAATAGCGGTATTTGTTCTTGCGCACTTGTGTAAAACACAAGTGTAAGGAAGTTCCCTAGCTGAAGAACGCTGAATATTCTGCCCCCGGAAAAACGTCTTAATTCCCCGGTCCTGATCCTAGGATCAACTCCAAATTGATAACAGGGTCAAACACCGTCTTCGGCTCCCCAGGCATTCATTTCTGCAAGGCTCCGGACCTCAGAAAAACCGTAAAAGGTACCGTAAGCCCCTTGCAGCCGGCGCTATCTCCCTAAGCCTCGCGAGGAATAGGGCTGCGATAAAAACTCGCCCCGCACCGCATACCATCAGCGCCGTAATCGCCGCCGCTATGTCTATCACCCATCCCGCTTCCATTGCCTCGTTGCCTCAAAGAATGGAAACCTCCGAAGTCACGACTTCGCGGAAAACAGTTACATTGGCGCCTCGACAAACCACCGCTAGGACTATCATAATGAAAACCACCGACAGTTTCAACCTTTCTTCTATCCCACTCATTGTGATTAGGAATCCGATACGTAGGACTGCCACACTCTCAAAACAAGAACGGCTGGACACTTACATTAAGCTTCGTTCCCTGCAATACTTTATAGCCATCGACACCTTCCGCCCCACGGCTGCGGAAAACATTATGGCTCTCCAGCACATTGCAATTCAAGATAAACTTCATCCGCTACTAACATATATAGCTAACGACCCCAACAACGCCCGGGCAGACATCCACGGCATTCCTCTGGACGTCACCGATGCTACCATCAAAGAGGAACTCTACACCCAGGGCCGACGGATCATCCATTTCCGGCGGCTTGGCACGTCCTACACTCTTCTCCTCACGGTGGAAGGTCCTACCATCATAAAGTACGCTATATTTTCCTCCGGCGTCTACAAGCTTTACCCTCCAAAACCCCTGAACAAGGTATGTCTTTACTGCGTTAGCCTGCAACATCGTCAGATGTGTGCCTAAACTAAACTGAATATGTGTGCTGTGCCAACTGCCTCAAAAAGTTTCCACCCAAACAGATCCCGTCTGAGATCTCCCACGAGTGTGACACCAAATGCAAAAACTGTCAGGGTGAACACGCTGCCACAGACCCTCAGTGCCCTCGCAGAGCAGAAAATAATAATAACGCATGCGAAGAGCTGACCCACGCCGACTACAGCCACACCGGCCACCCCCCCCCCCCCCCCCTGCGTGACTCATTGACAGACTGGCCGGACCTGCCCACAAATAGTCGCTACTCACTGCTGGCATCTTACCATTGAAGCAGAAGAAGGAGTCGGAGCTACAGTCGCAACCACAAACAGAGCAGGGCCAGCGCCAAGCCAGACAAGCATCTCCCCAAGAAAAGGATACCACCGCCCTTAAACCCTAAAGTTACGTACGTCAAAGCCTTGAATCAATCATGGGAAAAACTAGCCGCCCAGGTGGCGTTGGCACCATTCCGGCGGACCCGCAACAACTCTCAAGAGTCAGTAACGGGGATTCCAATCTTTGAAGCTTCGCGGAAGGAATGGCCACCCCTGGCGGTCATCGAACCCCACTTGTCGCAGTCAACCACGAAAGATCCTTTGAGTGGTCCGGCTCACCCACCACTCAACCCAATACCCACCCCCTCCCACCCACCTTCTCCTCTTCTCTACTCTAAAACTCTCACCGCCCACATCAAACAGATAGTCCAGCAAACGGTAGAGCAGGCTCTTGAAAGCATAATAAGGGAGGAGCTCACACACATCGTATGCACAACACTTGTCCCTTACAACAATATGACGCACTTCAAAGTCGCACACAGGCCCTAGAAGAGAAGGCACAACCACAGAAACGCCCCGCAGTGCAGCCCCTAGAACACAAGTATGGCAACTCATCCTACACAAGCGACAGCGCCTCAGCACACAGCAATACCACATGCACTAATAATCTGCTAATGGGAGTGCAGAGGCCTGCGTGGAAAGAAGAACCACTTGTTGCAACACATAATTCTCATGGCGACTGAGCCCGATATCATCGTTCTCCAGCAAACTAGGGGAATGTTTCCAATACGCGGCTACAACCACGTTGTGGAACCAAGTATCCGTCAAAAGCAAAAAGGCACAAACGTACCCAACATCCCAACCATGAAAACCACATACGTTAGAAACTCTATTCCAACCGTCCAAATAGAGGCGGCGTACCTCAATACCCACACCGCAGAGCATGTTGCTACGCGGTCAGACATCGGTCAACACACGCTCGATATTGTCAACTGTTACTGGACTCCAAATCAACAGGAGTGCACCTTGGCACAACTCAGATCTATAAAAGCCAGGCCCAGCAGGCAGCGTTCCACACTCTTGTTGGGGGACTTTAACAGCCACCACGTAGCATGGGGATACACTCAAACATCTTCACTAGGCCGCAAATTAGACAACCTCACAAGCAATCAGCACTTCACGCTACTGAACGATACTACCTAAGCTTCAAGAATCGGCACGGCACAAGAACAAGATACAATGCCCGATCTCACGTGGATCAGAAGCCATCTTGCGGCGACATGGAAAAACACACGAGATTCTCTGGGAAGTGACCATTATATCCTGGAGGTCCGAATCCAACTGCGTAAAAAGCGCGGAGTTCGGATTGCCAACTACAACCGGACAAACATCGTGAAGTGGCCCAAAGTCCACAGGGAGCTTGAGGACTGCAATGATCCCGTCAACGACCGGAGGAATGTACCCGACTCATCCACACTTCTATCCAGAAGAATACGAAGACGATAAGCAATACTGAAGACGACCCCCATGTCGACAACTATCTTCTAGCTCTTTGGATTAAACGACGATGCTTAATCCAACGCTGGAAATAGAACAAGCATAACCAAAATATACAGCCCAGAATATACGAGACTACACAAGTAAGTCAAGAATACGCAGAGCACTTAGCAAAGCAATATTGGAACCAATTATGCGACGATATGAACGGGCAACTGCACACCGCAAGGTTGTGACAGATGTTTCGAGCGTTGCTTGGCCAACCGAAACCCCGACGCGCCCCGCAACGCTATCAGCTACAGACAGGATGTACGATGAAAGATTTGATCAAGGAGATCCGGGAAACTTTCTATCCAGTTTTTGACCCACAATCCATCCACATTCCCGCTGCGAATACTTCACAGACACGGGCATAAACTCCTCATTTACCCAGGCGGAACTTCAAATGGCCCTACAGCTGCTACGGCGCAACACTGCCCCGGGTCCCGACAAAATCACATATGGCATGCCACGAAATCTACCGGACAACGACCAAACAGAACTTCTAAAGATCATCAACCGAGTATGGGAGACTGACTAAATACCGCTTGCGTGGAAGGAAGCACACGTAATTATGTTACCCAAGCCGGGAAAAACGCTCAACAACCCAGGGAACTTACGCCCCATCTGCATGACGTCATGCGTAGGCACACTCATGGAGAAAATGGCCCTCACAAGACTAGAATGGCATCTCGAGAACACGGATCAACTGGCTCACACTCTAATAGTCTTTGGGAAACATGTCAGTACCCAGGGCGTGACCCTGATGATACACGAAGAAGTCTATGCTACACCCAGTGCAGTACAACTCCAGACCATAGTAGGGGTAGATATCAATAAGGCCTTCGACAACGTCCGTCACAACGCCATCTTAGAAAATTTGGCAGAGACTAACCCCGGATCATGAATGCTTTATTATGTCAAGAATTGTCTCACTTACAGAACTAGCAGCATCCTGGGGCCGGACGGCCAACCATGCGATGCGTTTCCAGTACATCGAAACACACCCCACGGTGCGGTACCCTCGCCTACGCTCTTTGATCTGGCCATGAAGAACCTTCCTCAGAAGCTCAATCAGGTCTCAAACCTTCACCATGCCCACTATGCGGACGACATCACTCTCTGATATACCAAAGGAAACGCTGGAGAGCAAGAATCGACCGTGCAAGAGGGCCTCGGCATCATTTCAGCACATGCACGAAGTATATGCCTACATTGCTCCCCGCAGAAATCCGAATGCATTGTAGTCCTCAACTCCTACCACAAGAGTGCTGAATTCACCAGAAACCATATCAAGCTACATCTTGACGGCCCTCACATCCCACGGAGGGGTGTCATAAAAATTCTAGGCTTTTATTGGCAACAAGATGGAGGCAGTACAAAATGAATGAAGCGCACTACGCAGCAAGTACACAAGACCGTACACAGGTTAAACAGATTTACTAAGCGCATGTCGGGCCTCAAAAGAACACGAAATCGGCAAAATCATGGAGGCAACTATTTACTCGAGAATGATGTACGCATACCCCTACATTCGCCTCAACAAAACACAAAAAAAGAAACTCGAAGCCATGGTGCGGAGATGCCAGCGAGTAGAGCTCGGAGTCCCACCGTATGCCAAAAACACAGATCTACTAGCAGCCGCAATGCACAACACGCTAGAAGAAAAGACTAACACCCATAACGAAGCTCAACACCTTCGATTAATAACGCCTACTCAAGACCGGGCCATCCTACGAGGTCTGGGATATGACATTCAGCATCTACCAGACATCCCGCCAGCACCACCGCCATGAGATTCGATTCCTAACATAAAGGTTTTACCTACTCCAAAGAATATGAATGTGGACATCCACCCAGGCAGACGACAAGGACGTGCTAAACATCTAGCCACGCCTGGCAACACCTACTATCTGGACGCCACACATACTCCAGAGGAGACCAACACAGCTGTTGTGGGACCAAGGATCGAGGCTATCCTCAGTCACGCAGCAGTACCTTTTTCTACCGCCGCCGAGTTTCAGGCCATTACAGAAGCCGTTTGCTTACACACACACAGCACTGACACCATCACAATACGCACAGATTGTCAGGGAACGCTACGAGCTTTCACGAAAAACACACTCCCAGATCACACTCGCACGACACCCAATAAATACGTGCACAAACATCCTACGCTTTAGGACCTCCTCGAAGCGATCCCGGGTCACCAAGGAATAGAGGGCAATGAAAGAACTCATGCTCTCGCTCGCAACCATTTAACACCGAGCAACCCCACTATGTGACCAGAGACCTACTGTCTCAGAAAGGCCAGAGCCGAATAGCGGAAACAACGCCGCGCCCGGCTTAAGGAAGCCAAAGAAAACAGGCTTCTTCTTCCTTACCCATCCCACACACATACTAGAGAGGACGCAGCCCTAATCCGTCAGGCACAGACACTCACGCTACCCAACGACGCCATACAGCACCACATTGAAAAAAGGTCGGATAAACCGGCGTGTCAGGTATGCGGCGGTTACCCCAACGCCTTTCACACTTGCTGGGAATGTCCTAAAGCCCTCTCTTCCCCCCACATTCTTATCCGATCTTACATCCCACCTTGCATCCCCTATTCTGGGGAGAGCTGGACCTTTCCACCCCAGGAACTCCGCCCGACCCTGTGGCTATTGCTGGTGGCCCACATCAAACACATAAGAAGATACTGTCAACCGGACCCAGCACCACAGCCAGGGGTCCAGCAAGGCTCCTTAGGTAGGGACGAGTAGGTCTAAGAGTTGTTTAAAAATAAAGCATCTCTCTCCCCCTCTCTCTTGTATAGAACACACAGGGGGCGTTCTTTTTTATTTGTTGTCGCAGCCCTCACCGTATGGATAAAATAGAAATTTGTCAAAGGTCTACATGATTACGCTTGTAAGTTTTTTCGTGACTTGTGAAAAATGTCGATAATAAAAAAAAAAATATATATATACAGTTGTGGCACAGAATACAGCGTTTTTTGCGCACTGCATGTCTGCCCAACGCCAGGAAGAGCGGAATAGTGCTAAGTGGAGAAAACAACAGCTTTTGTTTTAGGCACAAATATAAAAAAATACCATTACAAAGGAAATTATAGTTACACTAGCGCTCTTAACTGTCATTAAGCCAACGACAGTTGACTCAGCCGTTATCGGTCGGAGTCGCATGGCGGCGCCAACTGTAATTGAGTAGCAAATGATATTGAGTTCAGCTGAGCTGGCCTACCTAAATTAACTGATGGAAGTTCGCCCCGATAGAGCTAAAGATGGCGGCGTCCGCCGCATCACCGCCCATGGCAAGCGCCAGCGAAGCACTGACTTTCGCGGAAGATAGGGGGAGCTATCCAGATGCCCCAACACTTTCATAGGCTAACAAAAACAACAACAAAGTTTGAGCACCGCCCTTGCTAGAATTAAAGGAGGGGTGCAACGATTTCCGGACTTCGGTCAAAGATTTGTGGAAGTTGCCCTCTGACACTTTTAAAGTAAAGAACAGAAAACCGATTTCGCCTGCGTGTCCTAGTTGTTGCGTACAAAAAAGATAAATATTAGCATTTCGGGCACCCCTCAACTCACTCCCAATCTTCAAGGTCACACCTGGTCGCACTCCCAGTGACGTCATTCGGAGTGCCGTGTAGGTTCCCGTGTGCTATCTCGGAGGACGCTTCCTCTCCCTCTCTCCGCTGACATTAGCGGGCGTTATGCTGCAGCTTAGAGCCGAGCGAGGTCACGTAATCTTTTCGCCGTAGTTCCTTCGGCTGCCACTTGGGGCTGTAGGTGGGCGAAAAAGCTCGACTTTTGCTTTGCGATTGTGCAGCGGAATCGCGACATTTTTAATGAAGGAGGTGTTTTCTCTATCCTCGGGAAGACGATAAACAATGTAAAAATGAGAAGATGCAAATTTTTTTAATCATAAAATCGTTGCACCGCCCCTTTAACTCCTTTGATTTCGCTTCTTTTCCGCCGCCAGTCCCCGAGTCGTCGTTTCCTGCCCTCGAGGACCTCGGCCCTTTTTGCCGTCAAGACTTTCGTTCTCTCATTGTTGCTTGAATTCCTGTGAAACGTTCTGATTCTCGTTTCTTTATTCTAAAAAAAAAAAAGTTTATTTTATTTTGTTTTACACGTCTATAATCAATAAAAATTGAGCATATATAATAATTTTGAAAAAAAAAAAAAAGTGTCATCAGTTTTGGTTTTGGTTCGGTTTCAACTGTGTCCCTTGACGCGCCTCTCAACTGGGGTTGTTAGACCTATGTACCGCATAACACCAGACCAAGTAGAGCTTAATGACTTTTGGGAGATGCGAACGATAGTTGACTTAAAGGGAGACTAAAGCGGTTCTGTCTTTGACGACAAACACCTAAATCGTCTTCATTTGGCGTAGAGTATTACGAATATCGAAATTATTTTTTGAATTTGGTGCACGTAGGTTGCGGAAATGAATTCCTAATGTAGCGCTGAAGTCCCTCCTTCCCGGGGCGTGACGTCATACTAGTAGATTTCGGAATCTCCGCTCTTGCGCATCTTCAGCGACTGTCAGAGCTTTGCACGCGCATTCTTGCTATTTTCAAAAAGGTCAGAAATAGACGTCACGACTGGCGTCAGTGCTGAAAAATATACCCGGCAAGCTTGCAATTGCACGCGCTGCCCACACAAGCGACACGCGCTTGGTGGCCCCAAGATCCTTAGAATGACGTCACGACTGGTTGGAGGTTTTTCGGGTTTTCTCGCTTTTAGTTACAACTTCGGGGATAACGAACGTGCTTTTCAAAGTCACGGGATAGAAATAGGTCAAAATGCACCTCTAACTCGTGTTTTTTTTTTTGTTTTCAAGACGTGTTTTAGCTTTTCTTTAACAAAACCAATAACGTATTTGAGTAGAGGTTAACATATTCAAGACGAAACAAGAATGGTGACACGTCATGACCTCTTTGGTTACATTCCACGAGATAATTCTTTTATGACAGTTGAAAGCGCTATTGTTACGAAGGCATAAAACACCCTACTTTTCTGAGTCAATCGAAAAATACCCAAAACACGCAACCCTATATTTGTAAGTAGCATTTCGTGTTTTCTGTGAATTCCGGTAAACCCCAAAAAGTAACTCCCGAATCCGTTTCATATAATTCGGGGAACAGCCCAGAAGGCACAATTGGTGTCTGGTATAAGAGAATCCCAAGATTTGTGGAAATGAATCTTTGTCTGCGATACGGCTTTATTTTGTATTCGTCCGGAACATTGCCCGCACGGAACTGTCGGTAAGGCTGATTCCTTCTTTGAAAACCCATGCCCACTGTGTCGTTTCATTTGCTCACGAGTGCCTGGACGCTTTCCCAACATTTGGGTCAAGCGTATCCAGCCTGGAGCGTGGGGACTCCCATGTCCGTGTACAGTTTTCTTCAACACAAGCCCCAATAAATACCGACTTTTTGTCCCAGCTTACAAATCGACACCGGAAAACACCGAATTTGGGGGAGGGGGGGGGGGGGAATAAATCGCAGAAAGACATCCCGGTATTCGAAAGAAAAAGAAAAAAAAGGAGAAAACGCAACTACCCCGAAACCTTTGAAGACAAAAGGCGCGCAAAAACGTCCGGAGGCAGCGGAAAGGCCAGATAAACTTGTTTTGTACGTTGAAGCCTCGCTTACACTGCTTATGCATCACACAAAGGAGCGCCTTTTTATTGTACGAAGGCCTTGTCCCATTTTTTATACAAAAACTCTGACTTCAGATATGTTCGAAGCACGCATATCTACGAAGCTAACACGCTTGCAACACGGTTGACAGGTGTCCGCCGATGGTTCTGTCATCATACCTGCTGCCCACATCGTGTCTTTTGTACAAGGTATGCGTCATGTGGCTACGGCTTTAGACTGCCGGTTTTAGCGTGTTTGTGAACACATCGAATTTAAGGGGTATTCACCAGGGGGATAAATCCCTCCCTTTGATCCCCGGGAGGCACATCACGTGCTAATAACGTCACGAATTTGCGTAGAGTCGCGCTGACGTGAACATCCTGCAGGTGGGCGATTGGGGAGCTTTTGCTTGTGCTGCACAAGCACCTTGGCGTGGGACCTATTTGAAATTGGCGGTATTTTTGTGCGTGTGTCTGGCAACTTTACATATTCTGCTCAGCGAGATACCGGCTGTGGCACGGAGATCGCGTAAGGTGTTGTGACTTGCACTGTAGGGCATGTCGCATGAGATAGAGCCACTAAATAGCTCACTCTTCAGAGTAAAGACACTTACCCATTTTGGGGCTTAAAATCGTGGTTGCCAGTTATCTGAAGCTTTATCTGAAATCACAGGAGACGCTTTTTCGTCCTCCACGAATGTCTAAACAGTTCGCGACAGAACAAAACAATATTATACAATAGCTTCCTAACAACGAACCTAGTCCTGAGCAAGTCGCCGTTTTGATTTATGACGATGGGCACTTGCGTCTGCTCTGCACTAAACACGAGGATGGTGGTGCTCAAACACTGTCGTGGAACAGAGTGCCGATATTCTAACAGCCGAATTCCTGAACTGGCCTCGATTCGAACTCGACTCGAACTCGACTCGAAACTCCACTCGAGGCCGGTTTTGCGCTTCATAAACCGACCCCCACTCCATACGCTCCTCGACTGGAGGAAATACTCGACTCTTTCCTTGAGAATCTCAAGGTAGCTCCGGCGCTGCCTCGAGAAGCTCCTATACTTGAGTTTTGAGTGTCATAGCAGTCGACCAGTCGTTCGCGGAGTTCGTGCACTTCCACGACGCAGGCGACAGCCAACTGAGACATGAAGCAAGACGGTGTTTCAGGGATCGACTGAACCCTCTGGAACACTTCAGTGACCGCGACTGTCTTTTGCGGTACTGCTTCGCAAAGGCGATCGTAGCGTGCATTCTGCTCTTTCTGTGGGGAGCACGACTATCAGGGCCTGCAGCCCTTACGTATGCTGCAGCTTCTCGTTGCTTTGAGCGTTTATGGTACCGGAACGTTCCAAGTTGTTACGGGAACCTTGTAAACGTGACGCAGCCAACAGTGTGCCGCGTTGCGGAGTGCGTTTGTCGGCTCCTCGCACGAACTGTCCACCCGCTCAGTGAAGTTCCTGGACAGAGCGGCCAACTTTAGCGCGTTCATGCGGGGCTGCTGTGAAATGAAGTTTCCAGGTGTGCCTGGGTGCATTGATAAAGTGACCCTTCAGACCAGACGTGTAAGAGTTAGTGGAATGCGTTACCTCAACAAAAATGAAAATACCATTTATAGGTGACCTAAATATTGATCTGCTAAAAAACAATTAAATAAAATTGATTTTTTTTTTTAATTTTTCAATTAAATGAATGGGAGAGTATTATCAATGTCCCAACTTGTATAACCGAATGTACGGAAATCTTGATAAATATCTGCTTTACAAACTGCCAAAGCTCCGATGGTTTCGCTGGAGTGCTAACAGCAACCAGACCACTTGCCCCTTTGTTTTTTTCCTAAAAACAATTCACAAGTTACAACACAATTGCTCCACCAATAATAATAGAATATTTTATAGGAATATAAATCAAAATAGTTCAGAATGTTTCTACAACCTCGTCTTCTTAGAAACGTGGAATGACATATTAATTGAACCAAATCCGGGGAAAGCCTACGAATTTTTCATAACAAAATTACAAAAGGACCACGATAAAGCCTTTCGATTACTTGAAGTTAGAAAATTCAAAAAGTCAAGTAAACCTTGGGTTACACGCGAACTCTACAAACGAATAGTAGCGCGCTTTAAAATATTGGCCAATTTTATCAAACTAAAGATAAGAGTTTACTTAGTGACTATAAAAAATATAGGAACAAACTTGCACTGGACATTAAAAAAAAGCAAAAACAGCATTTTATAAAAATTAATTTTCAGAAATATATAGGGACCCTACTAAAATTTGGAACACTATAAAAATATAATGTCATTCAATCATATTGCTATTTCAGAAGAGTTAGAAATTGACGATTACAAAAACGCTGGGAGCTCGTTGTCGAACAAGTTTAATAATTATATTTTGTCGTCTGGTGCCAGTGGATTCCCAGAAGAATTTTCGAATTATCCCTCTGGTGACCAGCCGCGTATGTCAACTTCAATTCTTCTTCATCCCACTGATGAATTGGAAATACGTAGCATAATACTGTCGTTTTAAAATAGTTGTGCGTGTGGTGATGACGATATTAAGGTTATTCCAATTAAGGCGACAATATACTTAGTGTTACCCCCTTTAATTCATATATGTAGTCAAATTATTGTTTCGGGTATTTTTCCAGATGAAATTAAAATCGCAAAAGTCTGCATAATCCACATAGGTGGTACATTTGAATATCTCAATAACTATAGACCCATATTTGTATTGCCTGTTTTTTTTTTCAGAAGTTGGGGAAAAAGTTATCAACTCAAGATTGTATAACTACTGTGCAAGCAATAAACTGATAACTGATCACCAGTTTGGTTTCTAGAAGAAAAAATCGACACAATCAGCCCTGGTGCAGATTAAAGACAAAATAATTGAATATAGAAAAAACTATGATTATACGATTGGAATATTCTAGACTTTAAATAGCGTTTGATTCAATTAAACACCAAATTCTACTACAAAAAATTAAGTCATTTGGTATCAGAGGGAAAGCGCTGGAAATAATTTGTAGTTATTTATCATCCCGTTTTCAATATAAAACACTACATGTTTTTAAGTCAGAGTTGGCACCCATTAGGTACGGTGTTCCACAAGGCTCTATTCCTTGGCCTTTATTATTTCTTTTATATATAAACGACATTGTGACTATACCTCAATCACGCGATATTGTTTTATATGCCGATGATACGAATGTCTTTTTTTTCAATTAGAGACCTGCTTCACCTCGAACAAGTCTACAGTAACTGGCTGGAAAATTTATCTGTGTGGTTAAAATATAATCAGTTGCTTCTAGACGCTAGTAAAACAAAATATATTATTTTTAGATCAAAGAATAAACCAGGTTCCTTTGGCCTACATTTTTGTTTTGAAGGATTACAAATTGAGCGTGTTAAAACAGACACATTTGTAGGTGTCTTTTTTGAAGAAACTCTCAATTGAACTCCTGACGTTGAGAAAATAAGAATTTGTATATCCAGAGCAATAGGTTCATTAAATTAACTTCGGAAATACTTACCAAATTGGTTAATGTTACAACTGTACTATAACGTTATTTATTCACGACTTCACTATTGTATAATATTATGGGGTACAACTACAAAAAGAGATATAAAAAAATTACTTATACTGCGAAAAAAAGGCCGTTCGATTTATTGGAAACCATCAGAAATATGATCACTCAACGACACTTTTACGGGAGTATAAAATATTGACTTTAGACCAAATTATGACCATAGAAATATCAATCACTATTTTTACCAAGATCAGACAGACTCAATCACTTTTTTTAACACGCATCCGAAAACCACAGGAAACCCATCTACGATGTAGTCATTACGTAAAAAGCAAAGTTTGTGCAAATTATGACTTCGAGCAACTTTCATATATCATTACAGACACACTGAATACACACCCTACTATAGCTCAAATGGTGCAAAACAACGGTTGCTTTAGGTCATTCAAAAATAGCTTTGTAACAAATATTTTAAGTATCTCATGATCTGCAGTTCGTATCCCTGCTTTTAAGTTGCACTCATTTATATTTTCTACATATGCCCACTGGAAACAAAATTCATTTCAGTGTTTGTTTTGCTTTCTGCTGAGTGCTGTAAAGAAACAAAAAAACAACTAGAGGCTGGGGTCCCGCCAGAAGACAAGTTTTTCTTTTTTATCCCAGCCCCCCCCCCCCCCCCCCCCCCCTCCTAGACTTCTCTTTCGTCTTAAATAAAGACTACATACACACAAGTGTTCTTGTAAAGAAGTGGATACTTTTACATCAACGTGCAGGTAAGTTCACTCCTGTTGTTTGCGTTATTAGTAGTGCCAAACTTAATTAATCGAACTGCGCGCTGCGAGATGCGGTATCGTAGGTCTGAACTATGACGCAACGATATCAGTCAAACCTTTATAACAAATCTGTATTCCGCGACAGTTTGCACGACCGAGCATGCGGTACTTGCGTTCATCCGAAACAAAAAATGGTCTCATTAAACGGTTGCCGGCTCTTGTTAGAGCAGAGAAGTAAGTTAAAATAAAATGAACTCCCGATCGGGTTGACGAGCACAATGTTGGTAGCAGCCCGAGCGCACCCTCATTGCATGAATGATCATGACCAAAGCAATTTCCAATAAACGTGGAATGAGACGATCTGCTATTTTGGTACCTTTAGTTTTGGTACCTTTCGTGCCGTCGCCGTGTTTCGCTCAAGGACTTTAAATGTCGACTGAAGGATGAGACATATAAGGCTTACGCCTTAATAACACACACCTTTACCATTTCAAAGGACCAGTAAACCAGACAGTTTGGTTGACTCAACACTTCCTGTCAAACGAACCTATACCTGACATGCACGTGACGTCCTCACATCATTCTGGTTGTTATTCCCATTTGTCCTAAGCGAGAAAAAGAAATTTGATAAGGCGAAAGCACGCGCGTTCAACAGCAAAGACGCCTCAAGGGTGGCGTCAGTGTTGTCAGTGCATGATATTTATACATGCCTTGCACTGACGTCGCATCAACGACCATTGCGGAGACCTCGCGAGACCGTATCTTCTGCAACTAGCGTTTCACGCCATTGAATTTGTTTTTCTTGGCTAGAACAAGTAGAAATTACAACTACCATGATTCGATGATGTATTGAGCCTCGTTACATCGTCGAATTATGCTAGTGGTCACTCGTACGTGCCCTTGCCGAGGCAAACAAATTCGATGGCGTGAAATGTGAACACCAGGTGGCACGCAAGGCCACCCCAATGGCGGCTGATGTGACGTCAGCTCAAGCCATGTATCGAATGCGGTACTCGGAGGTATTCAGTGACTCTGGGTGCCACATTCTCTTCACTGGAGCCACTGTATAAGCTACGCTTCAAAGTAATGCCACGTCAGCCATCTTTTCGTGGTTTAAGTCATTGTTGCCAGAACTATAAACCTTTATCTGAAATCGTCGTAATCGTTTTTTTGTGCTCCAAAAATGTTGAAGCAGTCTTCGGTAGATGAAGAAAGAATATATATATAGGCTGATCCTCCTAACACCGTATCTATAAGCTCAGGACTTGGCGGCATCATCAAACAATTCGGGTAACGGAATGCGTATAGACCTTTGCAAAAAATCACCCTCTGCGCGCTGCCATCTTTGTGTGCTGGGCTGTGGAACACCTGAGCATGCGCTGTTGCTCTGCTGTGCGGTATATCCGACGCTGCTCATGCGTCCACATCTCAGTGACTCAGCATTTTTCACGCGGGTGATAAGCGATGGAAAGATCTATTCTCTAAGCGGGACCTATTTAGTGACTCTACTCTACTTAAGATAACATTTTTCTCATCATGCAGCTCCGCGAGGAGTTTTATCAGGCAGCCAAACATCTGTTGTTTTCTTTTTCCCGCAAGATACAAGGAAAACGTCTGTGCTAACCGATTGTTTTACATATCGATTCGTGTGATAAAGGTCGAGTATATCTTATCGAGAAGAGTCAGACACGGCTGTACAAAGGCAGGTCAAGGTCCCTTTTATGATAACAACAGGTTTGTGATATCGACAAAGCGCCGAGGATACTGGGAAGGATAGCCACCCTTTGACATTAACAAAACTTCGCAGCGAAGCCACTCGTTTGTGATCGACGAGGTTTGAACGAAGCGGTTCTTCGAGCCAACCAACCGCCACCACAGGGGACAACGAGCTGTGTGATCCAAGCAACCTTTTGTTTTATGAAGGACGAAATGCACGAGTCCTATTCACCATCTTTTGTTTGGAAGGTTAGTTTTCGTGTTTTTTTCGCTCCTGTTTGGTAATTGCTGTTAATTGCGCTTCGTTTGTATTTTAAGGACTGCGGTTTTTAGGTTTAGGGTAGTTTGCTGTCCCACATCTAAAGGTTGAAGACGTGAGACTAGAGACTCAGTTTATATTGTCATGAGAAGGGCAGCACATATAACTACTTTAGGCAAAGTGAGTGTTAAAAACAAAACTTGTTGTTACGTGGAAATACAGGAAGCTTAGACATTCAGTACAATGTGCACTAAAAAATAAATTGCAGTTTTGTTCCTGTTTCTCAAATTTTACCGCTGACAACGCTACATTGCGATGACGTCAATCAAACGCTGCCCAAAATGCATCGTCATGGCTCTTGTCGTCCTTGTATGAAACTCTTGATGGAAAAATGGAGCCCCTTTCCATTAGCCAGCGTCATTCATCTCTATGTAGTCGTGGATTTCGTCGGCCTTTATTTTCCCATTTAAACCCTTCTTTCGAAACGCAGTTTTAACTCTTGAATAAGATAATGGCAAGCTCTGAAATTTTGGCATCTGTTCTTTACCGCCAGCGCTACATTTTATCTTAAACTGGCTGTTAGGCAATGTACTGTTTTTCTTTGCAACGAAAACAAACACAATTTCCTTTCGAGTACAGCCTGTACTGAATTTTTTCGAATGTGACGAATTATAAACGAAAGTTCGCTCCAAACTGAAAAAAAAGAAGATTGCTCATGTTTAACGTTGCGATGATGTCGCTTTTTTTTTAAATATTCACTTTGTTTAACGTTGTTCGTGTCCTATAATACTCCGTTGAAAGTAGTTTGTTTGCGCAGTGGAAATATTTAGTTCGTTTCCCAAGCTGAGTGTTGGCTGCGCATAGAATTAATGATAGCCTCTAGAATTGTTTTTTCCCATAAGACGAGTCAAGTGAATTAGACGTCTGTGTCCCTTGTCCCCTTTTTCGTCCGTTCGTCTCCGGGTAGAATCAAGTCAGGTAATCGAACAAATCTACCCCTTCGCTACCCTTATCAGCAGTTATGTTCCCGTGCCTTGAAGCGAAACCATTGTTCGCCAAGAAAAACTCCAACCATGCGATGAAATGTCGTTCGGCGTTACAAGTGTCGAACCTGTCTGTCGGTAATAAAACAAATATTATCTAATCATGTTCGCTAATGCGGTTTAACCGTAGCAATCAGCCTTTCAGTGCCAGATTATATACACAGACATTCATCTAATGTTTTTGGAGGTATATGGGATTCCAGAAAGTAAAAACATTCGGCAAAAAAACTCCTCGTTGAGTGAGAATAAAAAATAGACAGCTCCCAACCAAATCTTGAAAGGAGACCCGACGTTTCGAAATCAGCTCGGTTACTCTTTCAGGAGTGACTGAAAGCATCAGGAGCAACAGAAGCTCCTAACCTCGTCGTCTTGAGAATTAAAAACATATAAATAAAACATAAATACATGCGTTTTTTTATGGAGACGGTAATCTGTTTCGAATTTATGTCAGGTCACAGAGGCCATGGTGGTATACAGAGAAAAAATTCTCCGGGGACCTGTTTAGGTTTCCTGGCGTCTGTTTGATTTCTCAGGGCTCCAAGAGAAGCCTCCTTTGGATATTTCGCTCTGCGTCAATCACGTACAGGTTCGCGAAATCGATGCCATAGTCTCGGCTCGGGTATTGCGGTGTTCGGCGATGGCGCTGTGCTCTGTGCTCACTGTCGAACTTCCGTACGTCGTTCTTCTGTAGGCGGATTCGCTCGGGAAATGAACTGCAACCATGTGACGTGTTGGGCTAGTTGATTTGTGGTGAACATCTTGGGAAAACAGCGGCAAAAAAACATGGACAAGAGTTAAGAAACATACAAGACAAGACGGCGCTGAGCGCCGTCCTGTCGTGTATGTTTTTTTACTCTTGTCCAAGTTTTTTTTGCCGCTGTTTTTTCCCAGGTCGCTCGGGAAAGTTCTTCGACTCCCCGATGTAGGTTGCAGGGCACTCCGAGCATGGAATCGTGTAAATGACGCCCGGTGCTTTTTCTTTTGGCAGACGATCTTTGGATCATGGCATGAACGTTCCCAGTGTGGTCACGGGCTTGTGGGCCACCAGACTTCCTTCTTTCACAATGTTCATGCTAGGGCTTCCCTGGTCCCCTTTGCGTAGGGGACCGCGCGTGTATGCGCGCGACTCGAAGGGGCTGCCTTCCTTTCAGTGACGTTTGGTTTCGCCTGCCGAGAGCTTGGCGTCGATCGATGCGTTGGGCGATGCGGTTGGAGTCAAAATCGAGGTAAAATATGGTGTGCGCAGATTTGGGAAGTTATCCGTTGCAAGTAACTGATTACTTGTAATCAATTACTTTTTAAGAAGTTTTGTAATTTCCTCGTTACGTTTTTACGGCAGTAATTTGTAATGTAACTTTATTACGAAATACTGGTAACGGATTACTTTAATTAGTCGTTACCTTTTAAAAATATGAACATAATGCAGAAGCTGGCGCAATCTGAATTTGAGAATACCCGTTCGACCAAAGCTCAAAAAGGAGCGCCAGCGGCCATGCATTTTTCGGTACTGCATGCAACTATACTCCGTTCATGCATAACCTGTGCTCACGCTTGGAAGGCCAATTTTCAAACGGGAGCTTTGGTACATCGGTTCCTTACCTGTGAATCTCCTAGCGGAGATAGAGGCTGCTACTGAGCATGCGCACCGCTAGCTTTGTCTATAGAATTCCAGGGATCATTTCCGGTGGCAGCAAGCTCGGCACGGCGGGTGGGATTGCTGCTTTCGCTGCCCTTTTGTCAGGCTGGAGGTGAACTGATTGCATGGACGTTCTTATTTTATTTTTTACTAGGACTAGCACAATGCCGGGCATATATGAAATGGAAAGGAGGTTTGCAGAACATTTTTGAAAACATTAAAATTGTTTCTTTTGTTTTCTTGATAAGTGCACGGGAAAAGTAACGTGAAAGTAGTTTGTAACGTAACGAGTTAGTAATCTGTTACTTTTCAGCGAAAGTAATTTGTAACGTTAATCCATTACATTTGAAGCTCGGTAGTTTGTAATTGTAATATATATATATCTTGGTGCACGCGTGGTGCACTACGGGAAATGTCCCATAATGCACCGGAATAAGGGGAGGAAGAGGATAAGGAGGTGAGGAGGAGGGAGGAGGGGAATACCCTCTCCTCAGTACCCTTCCATCCTCCTCCTCAAGAGCTGCGCACTAATTCGGCGTTACAGAGAGTTGTAAACGGCTTTCACTTTTTTTTTTACTTTAATATGTAATTTTATATTGTAATATTTATATATTTCATATTGAAAAGCAAACTATACGACAAAGGTGAGTATTCTATAAGAACCTGAAACATTTTGGGGAGCAAATAGTTTAAAGCGTCGAATGCATTTCGAACGAACTCCCATGTCCCAAAAATGTATTCGTCCGTCCATCTGTCCGTTCGTTCGTCCATGCAATTCCCCGCTAAATTTAGCGGGGAGTCTGTTGTCACGTGAAGTCAAGTCACGTTACACCACTGTTTGAGATTGTGAGGTCGTGTCACGTGACAACTATGCCTGGTATCAAACCACGAGGAACCCCGACTTGACACCATGACGCCAATCTGCCCGCAAACTTCAGCGGGGAAATCGAGGCCACGCGACCTGACCTCATGTTACGTCGGATGATGTGACGCCAAGAGTCACGTCACGTGACCACGTCACCTGACCTCAGGTCTCGTGACTTCAATTTTTCGGCTGAATTTCGCGAGATATAGGAGCCAGGTTACGTCATAGTATCGCGGGACACCACCAGACACCACTTAAAACTGTGACATCAATTTCACCGTTAAATTTAGCGGCGAAATTCCCGCCACTTAGCTTGACGTCATGTGACGCCAGATCACGTCACACGGTGACGTCACGTCACGTGACCTCAAATCAAGTCAAGTAGGTTCCATGACACCGTTACGTCTAGGCGTCCAGTCCTGGCCTCGCGTGACGCCAGGTCACGTGACGTTATGTTCCGCGCTGAATGTTTCGCCGATATTTATAAACAATATCCGTTTCACTCCCAAACGAGTTTCAACGATCGCTACTTGAATACTGCTTTTCATGCAATGTAGAAATTTAAAGGTATAGGTTGGTGGTAATTTCTTTCTTCTTCCGTGTATCCGGGCATCCAAATACTTAGCGCTTCCGTGGTTCTTTCTTATTGAAGGTCCTCCGCGAGGATTATTCCTCTTTGACAACAGACATCGCTCTTGGCCTGGTGATAACGCTGGTCATCGGGACGCTGTGCCTCAAAAAGAGGAATGCGAGGATTCTGGACAGGCCGCTACCTCCGGGGCCGAGCGGTATCCCTGTCCTGGGCTACCTGCCATTTCTCGGATCCAGTGCCCATGTTACCTACGAGAGACTCGCTGCAAAATACGGACCCATCGTGAGGTCAGACTAACTCACCTGTCCGCAGAAGCGCCTTCTCTCTGTAGAGTCTGCGCTGTCACAGGATTAACTGCTATTTATTTGCGCGTGGCATGCTTGAAGTGGCCTACATTTTTCGGCGCGAACGTGCCGCCAGAAATTCGTCTGCATTGCAGCGGGCATAATGCCGATACGTCATACAAACGTCAGTGTGCAGACACTACAGAGTTTTATAGAGCCGTTTTTGAACATTCGAAACGGTACGATGGGCGTTCCTGTACGAACTGCGCATGCGCTACCACAGAAGACTCGCGGATGCGCAGTGCGTAGCGGAAGGCCCATTGTACTGTATCGGATGTGCAAGAACGGTTCCCTAAGAGTCTCTACTGTCTGAGGCCTATTTCTTCCTTGTACGACAGCCATGTCACATTTGTCGTACAAGAACTAGCTATCTGTGGACTTGTAGGAGGCACATAAATATATAAACCAAACATACTCCGAACACGCTTATGGCGTGTCCGCAGATAATAGGCCATTTATTAAAGTTCACCGAGCAACATTGACGCTCGTCATATGTTTGGGGGGGCACAAAGCGCGTGATTTGATTCGAGTCACTGCCGAACGATTATGTGGCACTCCTTTTTTGATATGAGTTAAGCCGATTTCATGCTCAACGCTGCCGTAACCCTCGTGACCAACATGCATGCTCAGAGTACGCGCTCTAGGAACAATTTTCGGGCTCGAAACATTGTCTCAGCGGCTACTAGATGGCGCTCACGTTTGAAAACTGTCTACATTGTCGTCGTGACTGCAGCGGGCACCCTACATTTTGTATGGTGTGCAATCAGTGTGCACTCACCCCGGCTTCATATTCTGTGGTGGCATAAGATTTCTCTCCGGACATGCCATCAATAGTAAAAAAAAAAATTAAAAAGGCTGACGATGTCCAGCAAAATCACTGGATCCTGGAAAAGCAGCGCCATTGCCTTCTCAGCCTGCTAACCGGACATGGAGGGTTAATAATTGGTACAAGGGACCGAAACCTCTCAAGGTGATTGGCTGATGGGATTTTGTTGTCATGGCAATCATCGGTTCTTTCGGATATTTGAAGCTTTGAAAGGGTCGTTTTAAACCAGTCGCGCCAATATCAGTATGGAGTGCCATCGTATACTGAAAGCGTTCCTCGCCAATATACGCGCCGTTGGCATTGCACATTCATTCAACTTATCAATTAATCTTATTTCCGCAGAGCTCTTTTAATGACATTGTTCTTCTCTGGAATTTTAAGAAAGAGGAATCATTTTGCAATGCCGCCAAGCACCGACGCTGCATGTGGTGGCGGAGCAAAGATGAGCGATTGTTTCGCCGGTACATAATATATGTCTTTACAAAGCAACCTTTCACCGGGAGTTTGGTTCGGCTCACCGAGAATGAAGAGGTCAAAGAGAAACCTGCCCGTTCTATTGAAATAAATGACGACGTTCCTGGGAAAGCGGCCTAGCGCTGCTTTTCCAGGAGGCTGTTAATTTAAGGTCCAGTTTACAATACACTGCGCACGAATCTTCCAAAGGCACTGCAATGCTAGGCCTTGTTGCTGAAGAACTGCAACTTTGGCCTGGACCTTAAACGTGCGCATGAGCAACAAAACAAGCAGGCAAACTGTCTTGCTTTATATCGAGTTGCACTGGGAACGCTTCTAAAAAAAAATCGAAACCCCCCAAAACACGTCTATATAAAATATGCAGAGGTGCGCATGATGCGGAAGTCTTGACTCATCTAAGATGACAGTGTGCATAAAGGCTACGCGTGACTGACAGGTATAATCCCGTCTGGATTCCATAGACGTGAACAGAAAAATAAAAACCGTAATTTTAGTATTACTTATTCGTGCCTAAAAATCCCAGATTTGTATATATACAACTCCAATGCACAGTTACAACTCGAACAGCTAATACGAACAGATGTTTTGCATTTCGATGAATATTAACGTAGCTATGTATAGCTCAGAATTGAACCCTCGTGGTGAATTGTGATTGGGTTCGTCGCCGCACAATTCCCTTCCTATTTGTTTTGTTAGGTTATGCTGCGGGCTGCCTGATAGCTTACCTACGGACAGTAAGCTGATTCGGGCACCTCACATAATACCATCTCTACAATCAAAGAACTGTAGCGCCACACTACAGCCAGAAACTGCAGCCAGGGGACTGCAGCAGGAAACTCCAACAATAAACTACAGCTAGGAGCAACACCAGTAAACTAGAAACACAAGGTAAAGCAATGGGCAAAAGCCAGTTATATCATACTAGACTATTTTCACAATGGCCCGCCGTTTCAGAAGTCGCTACATGAAGAATGATCGTTCATTTTTATTGTAGTGTAAACATAGAGCCGCTTACTGACTGCAGTAGAAAATACTATTGACGCGTTGAAAGGAAACGAAGACAGAAAACACGAAATAAAAGCTTGCTGCAGGAATGAAAATTACCTCCATTTATGTTACAGAGTGAAACTGGGATCGGAAGATGCCATTTTGCTGAACGACCTGGACTCGATCAAGGAAGGACTGAACAAAGACGCAGTCTTGGCCCGTCCTACACATTTTTTTTTGAGAAGCATCGGAGTTGATGGTGAGTTCATTGAAAGTAACCCAAGGTGTCATGACGTGTTGCCATCCTTGTTTCGTCTTGGATGTGTTACATTGCTAAACTACGTTATTGGTTTTTTTTAGAGCCATAAGACAATAAGTCCCATTGGACGCATGCGGCAGCTCGGCCATTCCAAACTTTTTAAAAGGGCCATTGCCGTGTCTTGTCTACGCTCCTCTTTGGTGAAATCTTGTCACCATAGCTGCGGTAAAAGATTTTTGTCTCAGGCCAGCAGGTTGCATTCTGCTGGTCTCCGTTGGCTATGATCGTGGGTGTTGCGAATCACTTCTCAAAGTGTTTAGAGGTCTTTCGTGTTTGAAGGAAACGAGGAGGATGTCTGTAGGCCGGTTGTTCTACCGTACGTACACACATTTTCACATAGGTTCGAGCACGTGGCTGAGAAGTTTGAAGCGTTTGTTGTCTTCTCAGCTTCTTCGAAGTTGTCCCGTCTTTGTGCCGTAGTTTATCGTGTCGGGTTATTTAGCTTCCGGTATGTGGTTAGCCACCGCACCTGATATGTTGCGTGAGCCACGGGCGTCGTGTATCTGATCCCTCTGTAGTGAGGTAGGGTTGTCCGTAGGTGAGAGGGGGGAGGGAGGTGCTAATGTTAAAGCCAGGGAGCATTCCCTTTTTCTCCATTCTTCACCATCGGGACACCTTGCAGTTCACTGTGTTAGGCTTATGTGTTCCCCAGTTTTCACGGAAATGAAGATTCTGGCTCATCACCACAGCAAAGTGACGAAAGAAATTGACAAGGCGTTTTTATTGCTACCTACGGAGCGAACACGTCTGTGAGCGCCCCGTTTGAGGCTTTGGCGAATGACGAAGTTGCGTTTATTACACAATTCGGCAAATTTGTTTAAATGTTTGCAGGCGTGCCTCAAAGGGGTTGATTATCTTTTTTTTTTTTCTACCTTGCGTCTTTTATGATTTCCTTTGTGCTTCATACAGACATAAACTTACGTTTCTAGTCAGCATTGTATTCGTTCACTCCTCGTCCTTGTCCTTCGTGCATTTTGCGCTGTTTTCAAGTTTTATGATGCACCAACTAGCCCAAAATCGTGCTTTGTTGCAGAACGCGTGATTCTCTAATATGCAATGAGCTGATGCAGGGACACAGAAGACAACCAGACATTCCGTATATCTAATATTTTTGTTAATGGCTTGACCGCCTTTATCAAAAAAAATGAATCCAAATTTTATGCTAGGTCATAGTATGAACAGTGCTTGCAGGGCTTGAGGTGCATTTCTTCTCCATGCGCTGAGTTTAGTCATGTAGCCAATGAAGGTGATACAAATCTATCATTGATGAATTTGGTGGGGTGGGGATTTTCTAAGGCTTAAAAAAGTTGGCTTTCAATAATAGTGCGTGAAACCTATTTTTTATATTCTATCATTCTGTTGTGTTAACCCAGCAAGTGGAAGCGAGCATTGAAAACTTTTACCTTTAGTACTCTACAAGTTTGAAAATGAATATTAATATATCTTACAGGAATTGCAACAATGAATGGACAAGCATGGGTCGACAACCGCAGGTTCTGCATGCACGTGTTAAGAGACCTTGGATTCGGAAAGAAGTCTATGGAAGAACATATAAAGGTGCAATATGTTTTGATGTCTGAAATGGAACAAAATATAATCAGCACTGTTTAAAAGAAGTATGACTATCCTCAAGTGCGGTGTTTCAGAGTTTTGTTATTTTGTTCTTCAAAGCAAACTGTCGCTCTGGATTGCTTTTCCGGAATTATCATTTGATACTCTAGAATAAACTTGTTCTTTCAGGAAACAAAAAATAATTGGGGCGCCCGACACGCTTTTAAGAAAACAATCCCGTACTTCCCAATCTCAGAGAATCTTGAAGAAGCCATCGCTCTCTCTCAGAAAATCCGGGCGAGTCTAAGAAAGCTTTTGGTAGCGTCATATAGCTTTGTAGATTTGGCAAACCCTCTGTGTATTATTATTTCTCCAAAGCATTTTTTAATGCGAAACGGTCTTTGGCTAGTTGTTCGAGATTTCGTGAAGCCGCATTTCGTAGAGCCGTGGCCTATAGCGTCTCATAATGCAACGTGCATTATGGGACGCAGTGTGGCATTTGGGGACGTCACAGACTTCCATACCGATTCAGTTCCTCCACTAAATTTATCGGTGAAGTTGCATGGGTGTATAGGGCACGTAACATCAGGTCACGTGGCGTCATTTTCCCCGCTAAATGCAGCGGAAATATTGAAGTCCCGTGACTTACACACCAATTCAGTATCTCCGCTAAATTTAACGCGGAAATCGAAGTGACGATACCTAGGCCGGCTTGCTAGAACAGCGTCTCAGCTGAGACTGGGTGAAAGAAAGCACTGCAAGGGCTGGGGCGCGCGAGCGTCTTGAGACGCGGCTTGAGTCCCGCTCAGCTCGTGCGCTGGCTTTGGCAGTGCTTGCTTTCTCCCAGTCTCAGCTGAGACGCTGTTTCTAGCAAGCCGGCCCTGATGTTACGGGACCAATGCGGCAGTTTATTTTTACCTCCAAATTTAGCGGAAAAACTAACGTCACGTGACCTACACACCAATTCAGTTTCCCCGTTAAATTTAGCAGAGAAATCAACGTCACGTGACCTGATTTCACGTGATGCTAGAATGTTTCACGTATGACACACACTTTCCCAGTAATATGTCATAACAATTTTAAGTCCGTCTTTACCCCGCGAGGGAAAAGTGCGTTGACAAGAGGACTGGCTTGAAGCAGGGTGCTCGAAGCTATCAGAGAGCGCAGCAAAAATGCAATGGACCTTTTCCGAAAAGCGTTCTGCGCACGCGGGAGCACTCGATGCCAAGCGGCGGAAGTCGGCACTAGAAATCGAGGAAATTCGGAAGGAGGCTGTGGATCAGCGAGTATAACACGTAATTGCAACATATATATAATTGTGTTACACAAAAAAAGAAAGTGGACGGAAAGTAAAACATGACGTTTGGGTGGACGCAACAGACCCCCTCTTTAGAGTCGCGCTGGGCACGCGCCGCTGCTCGGAGAACGAAGAAACTGGTAGCGTAGCTCCCATTATCGATTGGTAGCACAGGTAGGTCACTTCCTCGATTTTTAGTTCGTGCAGCCACCGCCTGGTGCCGTCGGTATGTGAAAAAGGTCCATTTGAAAAGAGGGTACGAAGACATGAAAAAAAAGTCAGTAAGAGATTAGTTTTGTTAAAAAAGCAATTTCCACTGGATGAACACGTTTACCACTGTAAATGTGACAGTGTTTCTAAAAGAAATGAAGTGTTCAACCTGAAACAAACATTTTCTGTAACTAGCGGCGACTTGAGACGCTTCAAGCTTTAAAGTATAATGGCTGATGTACCGCGAGAACAAGTAATAGTGAAACACGAGTTTACATGACAAAATGATGTTACTGCATCGCGGGTCACTTCTGCCCAGTAATACAGTCAATCACACAGACCAAATTTTTATTGTTGCACCGCGTTGTTTCGGCACTTCCTTTCATCGAATGGAGCAGGTGATGACACCCGTTCAGCACACTATGGAAGCGTCTGTCGTTTCTGCACAAGACAACGGGGCAGAGGGGTGGCATAAGACAAAAGCCTATCAATCTGAATGATAAATGATGATGGCAGATCAAGCGGGCTGCCGTAGAAAGGATGATGTTGGGGTACAACAAAGCAGAACGTGGAAAAGCGACACCTCTAACGGTGGGGCTGTTCCATCTTAAAATTCAGCTTTTGGGCATGACGAACGAAAGCAGCATTTTGTTTTTCAGTACCGTTTGACTGGGACTTTTGTTTAATCATTAAAACCTCAATCAGTACAAGTCCCTCCCGAACGCGGAGATTGCACTCGTAATAAATCTACGCCCGGTGCTTCATTGGGGTAGGTGACATAAAAACCAAGTTCACGGGTCTTGAATTGTTCAAATGCCGAGATGTGTGAACAACATGCAATAGTTACCAATAGTCAGCGAATGTTGCAAGGAAGAAAAAAAAAAAAAGAGGTCGAACAAGTGTGGCGTTCCTCGCTTCCTGATTGATTTGTGATTACCGTATTTCGCGTGCTACTTTAAAATTAGTGGCTGCTTTGGCTAAATATATTATGTGTCTTAAAACTTAGCTACATTCGCTTTTTTTTTTTTTGCTTTTTGGCGCCAACAGGAGGAGATATCTCAGCTCTGCGATGTCCTGAAATCGTGGAATGGCACACCGGGGAAAATGGAAAATGTCATCACGTCGAGTGTCTCGAATAACATAACTGCACTCGTATTCGGAGAACGTTTCAGCTACGATGATCCGAGGCGGCAGTTCCTCGACAAAACAGCAAGTGGGGTTTCACGGAATGCTAGCTTCACATCGGCCTTGGACTTCTTGCCCGCCTTGCGCAAGCTGCTCTCTTACCTTCCATCGTCCAGGTCCAGTATCGTCCGTGCACTCGCGGACAATATGTTTGATTTTATAAGGCAAGTGTATATCTTTCCCTCGCTCATCACACAGGAAAGAAAAGACGAGTGAATGGCTTGTTAATGCGTGCGTGGCGTTTGATACTTCGAAGAGAAGACCTAGTGCGTATGCTAAAAACGTGCTCCACAGCTCGGTAGACAAAGACGGCAGCGCCCAGAGGGCGGCTATTGGAGTAGTCGACAAGATCCTTACACAAAATAGACCAAATGACTTCTTTCTGTAGGCTGCTTATTGTAACAAAGTGAGACGGAGACAACTTGAGTACATTCTTGTCGTTTCTGCAGTTACTTTTACAATTCTAAAATTTAGTCTAGAATAGTATCAGCGTGAATTGTTAAGTAAAAGTAGGCACCCTAACTTTTATTTCCAGAAAAGAGGCCGACCAACGTTCGAAAACACTAAGTCCAGACGTGAATAGGGACTTTATTGATTCTTATCTGAAAAAGATAAATGAGAGTAACGGAACAAACCAAAGCTTCAATCGTGAGTACATTTTTACTTGTGCTATTGTCACTCACAGTTTAGAAAACGTAAGACGTGGCGATTCTCAATGATCGTATTATTGCTCCTCGGCCAATAAGATTGAGGCGTCGATCAATAAAAAGACCGAAAAACGAATCACGAAGCAAGAATAGCATGACAGACCACTCCCTACATTTTTTAAAGATGTCAGGGACTACTATATATTTGCCTGCTTTGATTAGAAAAAGGAATAATGGTTTCTTGTCGCTACCTTTGAACTTCTCGCAGTACGGACTTTGATGGGCAATGCCCTGAATCTGTTCGGAGCCGGCACGAACACAGTCAGGGCGAGCATAGAGTGGAACTTGCTCTACTGCGCCCGTGACCCCGAAGGTGTTCAGAGGAAGCTTCAGCAGGAGGTTGACAACATCGTTGGCCGGGAACGAGCTTCTGAATGGGAGGACAGACACAGGATGCCATACACCATGGCTTTCGTCTGGGAGATGCTTCGTTGGAGGACACCAACTCCACTGGGACTCATGAGGATGTAAGTGTGGGATGTAACAAAAAAAAAGAAGATCATGCGATTTATATTGAAGAGTGTAGATAGTCTTAGGAAGAGCCTCTTTATTATCTGCAGCATCCTCGTTTTCACTGGTAGGTGGCGGTAATATCAGTTTCGGCAAACGCTCGCGTGTTATGCGGAGGGCAAGTTCGTCTGCTTCTTGTGCAGGGGGTAGCGGTGACGTCAGAACGCCGAGCCCTGTTTGGCTGATCGCGACCCTCTATCTGAGCGTCGTCTGCTCCTTTGCAACGCCGTCTGCTCGCAACGTCGTGTGCGTCTGTCTTACCTTGCTTGCGACTTTCGAAAGTGCAGAGGCCAGATTCACGAAACGATCTTACGCCAAAAATGTGCGTAAGACAAAACGTAAGAAGAAATTCGTATCCACGAAACGAAATTATCGGAAGTTTTGCGCAGGTTACGACGGAATCCTACGACAGCTCCGAAGCTGTATTACGCACTTGTTACGATTAAATCAACATGGCCGACAGCGTCGCCCAGTTACTTGATCGCGACGACCAATGGACGTTTATTTTTTTACGTGCTCTTCTCACGCGTCCCGACTACAAGCAGCAAGAAAACAAATAAAAAGTACTTGAAATAAACCACGACGAACAAGAACGCTGGATCCACAAACACCCGGGAAATGCTCTAATGGCCACGATTCCACCGACCCCGACCAAGCGAGCTGGGAAGATGGGCCTAGCAGTTACTCACTCTCGGCGCAGCGGTGCTCCGACGGTCCTTGGCCAAGACCGTCTGCCCACGACCGGCTGGCGTGCTGAATGGAATATGCCCGCGCGACCCTTGTGAACCCTTCCCGTATACTTTGATCGCTGACCTCAGTTTTAGATTAAGAGGTCAACTCTTCCTCTTGTCATCTCCTTGTTTTCCGAGGCAGCGGTGACTCCCGCCGGTGAAAAACCGGTGAATCTCCGACAGACGCAGGAAAGGTAAAACAGCCATCGCTTCGACTAGCAGACGACACTAACTGCGCCAACCCGCCGACGCCGTTAGAGAGTGGAGTCTCGCCGCACGCGAAAGGAGGGAAAAAGTATTTGGGAGGGAACTTGCGGACACTAACACGCTCACCCTCGGTACTTAATAAAAAAACCTCGGCGCCTCGGGACACCTCGCCAGTGAATCCTTTGACTTCCCTCCTTGATGCGCGTCTGCTAGTTGTTAGACAAAAACAACGTTCCGCTCGAGTTATTTCGGCTGCCCTCTCTGAAAGGCGAAGTCGAGCTCGCTCGTAAAAACCTGCACTTCCGAAAGTCGCAGGAAAGGTAAGACAGACGCAGACGACGTTGCAAAGGAGCAGACGACGCTGAGATAGGGGGTCGCGATCAGCCAATCAGGGCTCGGCGTTCTGACGTCACCGCTACCTCCTTTTTCATGCGCTGAAGACGAAAATGAGCCCACTTTCGAGGCTTATATTTAAAAGGCCATGAAATGAATTTTGGGCTGGGATAAATGAATTTAGATTGGGATTTCACTAATCATGTATTATTTAGTGACCCCGAAAAAAGAGGACACGAAGCTGGAAGCCTTCTTTTTGGTACGCAAATTTGAAAACATAGAGGTCTGCGCTGTTTTCTGCCACTAGAAGTGCTAGAAGTCACCAGCCCATGACGAAGTTCGCGAAGGCCACTGCTAGGCCTAACGCTACTAGGCCTAAAAGGACCGCCCTATGCTAGCTGCAGCAATGATCAGAGAGAGAAACACCCGCAACATCAACTATTCGCCCCTCGTCCACAAGCTATAAAGCGATAGCTTCATAGGCCCAACCAAGCGCAAGGTCATGTCCTGGTCCTAGAGGTCATGTCCTCATTGTCATATTTTCAAGGTCGCGTGATCAAGGTCGCGTAATGCCCGTGGCCGAAGTGCAAGGTCGCGTAATTAAGGTCACGTAAGTGCCTGTTGCGTAAGCTTCGTTCGCGTAATGGTCAGTGATGTGTTTTGGGCTACGGGGACACTGTTCAACGAGCGATCAGTCTGGTCTGAGGGTTCTCATAGACTGTCCTTGTTAATAAAAAGAGCCAACTGAAGAAAAACAAGATGAAAAAGAGAAGAATGATGATAGCACCGAAATATTTACAATACAGTGAAGAAGATGAAGTGAAAATCGAAACTAGGTGAACAACAACAGTCGGTTCGCACGAAGGTATTTGCTTACGATTTCTTACCTTACGTGACGACTCACTGGGACATTCGTGTTTCCTATGTAGCGTGCAAAGTTGGTCTTTGAAGCGGTCGCCACGCTTTATTCGAAGCACGGATGTCCCGGTGACTTGCGACGTAAGCGGTCGTTAACGTAATCTAGGAAAGCGCCCCTGTGTGAACAGACCTTAAAGGGACCACGAAAAGACTTTTCGGCTGGGATAAATTTATTCTTTCACTAATCGCATATCGTTTAGTGCGCAAAGAAGAAAACACTTGTGCATGAGCGTAGAAAGCCTAAAGCCTGCTTTTCGGTACGACAATTTGAAAAAGTAGCGGCTTACGGATGCTCACGGATTGGACACCAGCACTGCGTAACTCGGACCTATGCGCTCGTCAACAATCAATCCGGCGACGAGTACTTGATATTGCGTTCGTGGCCAATGAGTGCCATGACGGCACCTATCGTCCCTTGATAATGACAAGTTCCTTATTTGAAGCACCTGCATTAAATATTATTATTATTATTATTAATTAATTCAATATTATTAATTAATAATTAACAATTATTAATTATTCGAGTCATGTGGACCACATTGTGATTTCAGCTTTACGCACGCGTGGTATTACGTGCCGCATTACTAAAGAGTTTAATAACCCTAGTACTTTTGTCACACTGTACAGTGCTTTATGTCGACCACACGTCGAGTATGCTTCTGTTGTATGGAATGGAATCTGCGCGACAAACTCAGCTAGGATCGAACGTGTTCAGAATAAGTTTGTATGTATATACAGACATTGTTTCTCGTCACGCAATGCGTCTACCTCAAACGATGATCCAGCAGTCCCAGTCCAACATAGCTTGGCATTGCCCACCCTGCGGCGTAGGAGAGTACATGCCGATATCCTATTTCTGTACAAACTTATTCATGCGTCACTGACTGCACATCATTGATTTCAAAATGTACGTTTGAAAATTCCCGTAAAAACTACACGGCAAAATGCATCCTTCTACAATGCTCGCATAACTAATCTTCACGACCCCGTGTCAAGAATTGGGCACACCTACAATTCCTCTTTTACAGACACTATTGATATATTTAACAATAACACGCCGGAGTTCATCAGAGCGCTAAAGGTCCTCACCTAAATTTTGCTTACCATTTTTTGCACTTGATTAAGTTGCTCAGAACCAAATTTGATACTCTCGCTTTCCTTTCCTTTCGCTATTGTGGTGGTATACCGTAGAGAGTTTATGTGACATATGGGATCTTTTTTAAGTGTTTTTATTGTTTACTGTTTGTTTGTCGTGTGTAGTGTTATGTTTTTCATGTTTCCTGAGTGCACCTGTACCAAGACCGCAAGGTTTTTCGTGGGCACTTCAATAAAAACATTGAGTGATTGATTGATTATTATTATTGTTATTATTATATTATTATTATGCGGGATGGCGCCGAGTAAAGACGCCTGCCTGATCTGCTCCCGCTGCTTCTACGGACGACAACAATATCTGCGGTGTTCCGGATGCAGACTGCGTGCGCATACCAAGTGCGTATGTTGGCCTGCCGACGTACACGAGTTTCTTCAATCTGGCGTGCCCTCTTTCACCTGTGCGAGCTGTGAGAAGATCAGCGGTGGTGCTAGCCCTAACCACGTCGCCATGGCCTCCAGCGACCGCCGCAACGTGGCCTCCCTCTCCCACCTCTCCGTGTCGCCCTCACCCACCGACGCCGCTCGTCCCGAAAAGGGTGAGAGGTCACTTTTCTCATCTCCCTACGTCTTCAACGCGGGCGTCGATTCTCTGCGGGCCCTTCTGTTCGACGCGCTTGAGGGAATCTCGTTCCTCACGGATCAAGTTGCCGCGCTCAGGGATGAGAACGCGCAGCTCCGTCGAGAGCACAAGCACGACGCCCAGCAGCAGGCAACCATGCTGCACAACATACAAGCGGAGTTGAGGAGCTTCCGCCAAGAGCCCAGGCAAGGCGGAAAACAGCCCCCATCGTCCTACTGTGCGGCGACCAGCCTCCAGGACCCGGTTGATTTGATGCGAGATGAAAGAGGCAACACTCGCCCCGTAACGAAGGCTACGTGTGCGTCAGGCGCCGCTGTACCTGCTGCCATTGGAGGCGCACGCTCCGTGGCCTCTATTCTGGATTCGAGGATGCACCCCCGCCATCAAGACAAGTTGAACCTGGACGGAGGAGGCTTCCACGAGACAAGGCCAAAGCTCTCCAGGACGAGGCGTCCTTTGCTCAAGGGAAGCGCGTCAGCCAGCGGTATTCCCGTGGCACCACCTCCATCTCAACCACGGCGACAACGCTCTGTGTTTGTGACACGACTCGGCCCCAACTGCGACGCTGCAAGCCTCCAGGCTCACATCGAGCAGGGTGGCACCCTGAGTGAGCCTGCGTGCATGCACGCGACTGAAGACGCGTCACGATGGTTACTCCTCGTTCCACGTGACGGCTGCTGAGCAGGATATCGAGAAACTGTTTGACCCCCTTCTCTGGCCAGAAGGAAGCCTTTTTAAAGAATTTACTGGCCAGCTTACAGAGAGCCGCATCTATAGCGGTCAGCCAATCGCTGCCCTCCTCCAGAAATGCCGCCGAAAATACATAACCTAGATATCTATTTCCAGAACGTCCATGGTCTTCGCACAAAGACTGACGAATTTTTTTCTAACGTCGCTTTCACTGCTGATTCTATTATTGTTCTCACTGAAACTTGGCTTTGTCCAGATATTTCTTCTTCTGACTTTTTCCCACCAAATTTTACGATATTTCAACGTGATCGCGAATTCTCTAATAAGAAAAATACGGGGGGGAGGCGTTTTGATAGCAGTTGATGCGTCATTACCGTGCATAAGACGTCCTGACCTGGAGACATCGCTTGAGTCAGTGTGGATAGAACTGCAAAGTGTCAATGGTGAACGCATTCTGCTTGACGCATACTACTTGCCGCCCGACATCTCTCCTGATGAATTTAACCAGTGTCTTCTTGCTATTGAAAGTACAACTAGTGCTCTAGACAAATTCACATATATTGTTCTTGGTGATTTCAATGTCCCCAATATAAGCTGGGAAACAGCACAGCGTCTTCTAATAATTACTACCTTGCTCAGAAATCTACGTTCTTACTTAACTTTGCATCATTTACGAATTTAAAGCAACACAATTGTATTCTCAATTGCCAGAGAAACATGCTTGATTTGTGTTTCTGAGATTTAGATGGTATACGTGTAACTGAGTGTGCCTCAAGTTTAGTTCCACCTGACAGATATCACCCTCCTCTGAAGATCGTGGTAGCTCTTCGAGAGGGCATGAGGCGTTGTTTACAGAGCCATTCTAATGTGTCTAGTCACAATTTTTCCGCTGGAGATTACGTTGGTTTATATAACCATTTTGCCGCGAACAATTGGTCATCGATCATTCGATGCACTGACGTCAATGAGCAGGTTCGTGAGTTCACACGCATCGTTCGAGAAGGGATGCACCAGTTTATCCCGTTACGAAGAACCGCAGGTTCTAGGTTTCCCTTTTGGTTCTCACATGAATTACGCAGATTAATGAATAAGAAGTTACACGCTCACAGAAAATTAAAAAAAAACGGTCTCCCTGGATGGAAATCAAAATTTACGCGTCTAAGGTCTTCATGCAAGGAAGTTATGAGGCGTGATCGTCAGAGGTACGTTAATTCTGTTGAGTTGCATTTAACTAAGAATCCCATGTAATTTTGGAAATATGTTTGGTCTTGATCAAAGACAAAATGTGGGAGGGAGATCACATTGCTGAACTCAAAGGAAAACTCGAGCACGGATGTTTGCGAACTTTTTGCCCACCACTTTCAGTCCGTATTTAGGCATCAACCGAACTCTCCCATTAACGCCGCGCCAGCTGCCTCTAGTAATGCAACCTGTATTGCGTTTTTTGATGAGGAGCTATTACATGAGTGTGTAAAGAAGATGAAGCCGTCTTTGTCCTCTGGCCATGACGGCATTCCGTCGGTCCTATTGAAGGCCTATAGTGCAATATTTATCCCTATTTTGGTACACAATTTTAACAACTGCGTACAAACTGAAGTGTTTCCCGTCTTGTGGAAAACAGCACTTGTTGTACCCGTACATAAGTCCGGTTCAAGAACAAGCGTCTCAAATTACAGGCCTATGTCTCTTCTTTGTACATTTTCAAAACTTTTCGAAACAGCTTTGCACAAAATATTGTCGTTTAATCTCAAACATTCTGTCATCCCTAGCCAACATGGTTTTATGCCGGGTCGCTCAACCACGACTAACCTCACTTGTTTCATGTCAACTGCTGCTCAGGTCGTCTCTAATAGAGGCCAACTTGATGTAATTTACTTTGACTTAAGCAAAGCGTTTGATCTTGTAAATCACGACATGTTGCTAGCAAAGCTGTCAAAGCTTGATGTCCACAGTTCGTTACTTTTATTGCTCAAAAGTTACTTGCGTGATAGAATGTGTTTTGTCAGCTCGAATGGTAATTCGTCTGCTGCTTATCGGGCTACGACGGGTGTACCTCAAGGTTCCGCTCTCGGACCCCTTCTGTTTTCAGTTTTTGTGAACGATGTTTCGGCTGTGATCCATCACTCCTCCTTTCTACAATATGCAGATGACATTAAGATGTTTATAGAGGTACGAGACGAACGCGACTGTGTTTTGCTACAAAATGATGCATATGCTTTCGAAAACTGGTGCAATCAGAATGCCCTAAAACTAAATAGTTCTAAAACTAAGTACAAAACGAGCGTGTTGGTAACAGTGATTAAACATGAGGAAGATACACAGAAAAGGGGGGGGACGGACAACGTTGTCCGTCCCCCCCTTTTCTGTGTATCTTCCTCATGTTTAATCATAATTCTAAAACTAATGTCATGTCCTACACTCGAAAGACACATAAAATTATATTCTCTTATGATATTCAGTCAGTTCTTTTGGCACGTGTGAATGAAATCAAAGACCTTGGAGTTGTATTTGATAGTACATTACGCTTTCCGAGTCATGTTGACCACATTGTGAGCTCAGCTTTACGCACGCTTGGTATTACGTGCCGCATTACTAAGGAGTTTAAAAACCCTAGTACTTTTGTCATACTGTACAGTGCTTTATGTCGACCACACGTCGAGTATACTTCTGTTGTATGGAATGGAATCTGCGCGACAAACTCAGCTAGGATCGAACGTGTTCAGAATAAGTTTTTATGTATCTACAGACAACGTTTCTTGTCGTGCAATGCGTCTACCTCAAACGATGATCCAGCAGTCCCAGTCCGACATAGCTTGGCATTGCCCACCCTGCGGCGTAGGAGAGAACATGCCGATATCCTATTTCTGTACAAACTTGTTCATGGCATCACTGACTGCACATCATTGATCTCAAATGTACATTCGAAAATTCCCGTAAAAACTACACGGCAAAATGCATCCTTCTACAATGCTCGCATAACTAATCTTCACGACCCCGTGTCAAGAATTGGGCACACCTACAATTCCTCTTTTACAGACACTATTGATATATTTAACAATAACACACCGGAGTTCATCAGAGCGCTAAAGGTCCTCACCTAAATTTTGCTTATCATTTTTTGCACTTGATTAAGTTGCTCAGAACCAAATTTTATACTGTCGCTTTCCTTTCCTTTCGCTATCGTGGTGGTATACCGTAGAAAGTTTATGTGACATATGTGATCTGTTTTAAGTGTTTTTATTGTTTACTGTTTGTTTGTCGTGTGTATGTTATGTTTTTCATGTTTCCTGAGTGCACCTGTTCCAAGACCGCAAGGTTGTTCCTGGGCACTCCAATAAAAACATTGATTGATTGATTGATTGGTTGATTGATTATTATTATTGTTGGTATTATTATTATTATTATTAATGTTGTTGGCAGTTCTGAAAGGCTAGGTGTCCGTGATGGTGGCAATTGCACCGGAAACGTGGGTCCTCTCGTGGAAGGTACGGGGAACGACAGAAGAATAAAACATTATCGGGATCGAACTGGAGATGCCAACTTTGTGCTGATAATTGAGATGAGAGAAAGCATAAACGGGGGGGGGGGGGGGGGAGGATTGGTCGCGTAGAATTGAATTGTTTAATTAATTTTATGGAATAAGGTAATGCGAACATCTTTTCGGGGGAAGGACAAGGAAATCAATGACGAGGCGGTTTTTATACTGGCGACGCTCGCGGTGCACTGGTAGTTCGTGAGAACAAAACGGAAAGATCTGTTTCGGATGGCTTGCAATGCAAAAATGAGATTAGGGTGTCGAAATGCCAAACAAATGATGCATATAGTAATTTAGGAAGAATTGTGGTTTAATAAGGGTTTAACTTCAATGGCACAGGCGTTTGGAAAAGGGGGGGGGGGGGTGTGCTCAAGGGCCGGGAGTAGCATGACATATTTGCAGTGGGCCCGCTGCTTAAAGGGTGTTCTGCATCACATCTGTGCTATTTTAGATTGATACCTACTGCATTTTGGTTTCTTATGAGTTCCATTTTTTTCTAACTAAAATGGTAAGCGTTTTGTGCGTTTGTTTTTCTCACAGGGCTGAACGCGATACCACTATAGGTGGTTTCCACGTTCCCGCCGAGACTGTGGTTCTGTCTAATTTCTGGGCAGTCCACCATGACCCTGATGTGTGGAAACACCCTTTCGATTTCGACCCTACCCGATTTTTGAATGCGGATCACACTGTACTGCTGCCGAGGCCAGCGGCTCTCATGCCTTTCAGTACAGGTACGTCAGTACTAATTCTTAGCCCTGAGCGTATGAACAAAACAAAACAAAAAATAAAAATATTTAACACATTGGAACCTCTTTTTTTAGCAGAGAATGCTGTAATTAAATATGTATATTGTATATTTATGTACGTGGCGGTTTCGATATGAATATAATGAAGATTTGAATAGATAAAATACATGCATGAAACGAAGTTTATACGAATATAGCGGCGATAAGTATGTAGCGAAGCAAAAATGAAGTACTCTTACAATTAGTTTGGCGCCTTTTAGAGATTGATAGGGCAAAGCCATTGATTTCGTAAATATATTTTTTTAAAACCTCTATTTTATTTTACGTAAACTCTGTTGCGTCTCAACGCGTATTTTAATATTATTTTTTCTTACCCTTGTATAAAGGAACATGGGCATTCTAAAAACCAGCGGAGTAACACTAACTAAAGTAATAAACTTCGATGTTTTTATCATACACTTTCAAGTTCAAACATTGATCTGGTAAATAATCATAATAATAATAATAATAATGTGGCGCAGGTACTTGACCGCAGATTTTCTGATCTGCTCTGTATTCATTTTTAATTACAAATATGTACTGGAAATGTTTTTTTTTTACCATTTCAATAAGCATAGTGTTGCATCAAGCTTCTAGCAGGATATATAAAGTGTCAAAATGTGGCAATCGACTAACTTTGACACCGAACGGATGGGGTTTCAATACTGCACACTAGATGCACTTTGAAGTTTGCGTATGTTTGTATTCGGGACAAATATTATAGTTTAGAATGCCCGTGTAGTGACAGAAGACTAACGATTTACAGGAAGACGCATGTGCCCCGGGGAAACGCTTGCCATCATGGAGATCTTCATGTACCTGACGACGCTGATGCAAAAGTTCACGGTGCTGCCCAAGGAAGGGGAGACAATTTCGATGGACATTCACCAAGGATTAACCATCAGTCCTCTTCACAGCCAAGAGCTCCGATTTCTGCCAAGATGAGGGAGACATTTGCGATGGGGTTGGACAATCGTTTGCAAACAAATTTGTAGAGCGTTGGGAAGATGCCAAAATTACCACGAAGTAAATAAAATGGGGAATAACAACTCCCGCGATATCATTCAGAATGAACACTTAACGGTTTTTAATGTATTAAAATACATCTAAAAGCTTTATCACAGAAGTAATTGCGCTAATATATTCCGCATAAAATAATAAGCGCCCCAAAAAAACCGGACAAAAAAAGAGGACACGTTCGACAGAAAATCGCTCGTCGGTCGTGTACATGTCCTCTTTTTTGTCCAGTTTTCTTTGTGCGCTTCTTATTTTACGATGGAGCACTACCAACTAACCCAGCTTTCAACCCTGCTGCTAACACATACCTTGTGTTCTTGGGGATTCTGGGACAAGCTATTATAGTGATTGGTTAATTGTTTACTAAAATCATGATCGACTAAATATGACTATGGGTTTCTCATTTTTATGATCCAGTATTAACGCCTAGAGGATGATACGTACACACCGCGTACCCAGTAATAAAAATAAAAAGTTCACAAGTTTATTTTTTTTAAATTTCGCTTCAATGTTTGATTTTAAAAAAATACCCAAATCTCGTATACAAAAAAACACTTCAAAAAAGTTTAGAAAAGATATCGTCCACTTCTTCATTATAATACTTAGTACAAAGTGTAAAATTATTACCCTCTTAACGTTAATGGTGGAGGAGAAAAACTAAAGGTAAATAACAATATTTATTTGTATCTTATGTAAATAATTATTAAACTATGACTTTTAAGAGAAACTGATTCGGTTCTGTATATGAAAAAAAAAAAAACACTTAAATCGTCTTCATTTGGCCTCCAGGATCACGAATATCAAAATTAGTTTCCATTTTAATTCACGCAGGCTGCAAAAAAAAAAAAAAAAATTCAAAGTACCGCTGAAGCCCCTAATTCTGGAACGTGATGTCATATCAAGAGGCATAGAGCTATTACAATAAAGGCTAGAGACTCAGCTGGCGCTAGTGTCTACGGGACTTCCGGTTGCAAATTGAAGCAGGCAGGAACCAGTCTACTTCTCCAGTCTTCCTGTCTATTCGTATGGGAAAACGTACGTGATATTTTTCTCTTCGCCAGTAAATATTAGAAATCAGCGTAGTTTCTTCACTCGTAACCGGTACCATGTATCTTAATTCACATTATAAAAGTGTAATTTATTTAGTTAAGGTTTCTTTTTTTTTATTACTGAGCAATGTATAACTCAGCAAAAGTCGTGGCCCAGGTTTATGTTGTATAGCGTGATATGTCAATACAAGTTAAAAAATCAACAACAAACATATTTACTTCAAAGCAACAACGCTCGTTTCTGCTTGATTTTGATTGTTCATGAACAGTTTGTTACTAATCCAGTTCGTGTTCTTCGTTCCATAACAAAATGCTTCTTTCTTGTCGTCTGTTTCGATTGTTTGATTTGGCATATATTAATATCCTTTTGGTGTTTTGTCAAGCTGATTCACTCTGTGTGCTTCATAGCATTTACTATATGCGTAAATGCGTGCCCTATAATAGCAGTCTGCAACGTCAACACGTAATATACCTGTGTGTTGGACTATTTTAGGGCAGTGTTCGACGCCATGAATTCTAAATAAAAACGCTCTAATATATTTTTGTACATTTGATTGTAAAACGTTTTGAACTTTTTATTATCTCACAATATTACGCAATATTGGCTCTTATAATAGAGCGCGAAGATAAAACGCGTTTGCGTTTTCCCATAGGAATGCATTACCGGAAGCCAAATTTAGACCGGTTGCTGTTTGCTTCAAAATGCAACAGCACACTAGCGCCACCTGAACCTCTAGTCTAGCGTTTATTTTAATAACTCTATGTCAAGAGGTTTCCGGAATCTCCACTTTCACGCGTCTTCAGCGCCCATCAAAGATATGCACGCGCTATCTTGCTATTTTCAAAATGGACAGAAATTGACATCACGACCGCTGTCAGTTCGGCGGGATATACCTCGAAAGCTTGCAATGGACCTTTTCCGAGAAGCGTTCTGCGCACGCGCGAGCGCCCGATGCCAAGCGGCGGAAGTCGGCACGAAAAATCGAGGAAATTCGGAAGGAGGCTGTGGATCAGCGATTAGAACACGTAATTGCAGCATGTATATAATTGTGTTACACAAAAAAAAGAATGTGGACGGAAAGAAAAACACGACGTTTGGGTGGACGCCACGGATGCCCCTCTTTGAAGTCGTGTTGGGCACGCGCCGCAGCACAGAGAGCGTAAAAGCTGGTAGCGCAGCTCCCATTGTCGATTGGTAGTGCAGGTAGGTCACTTCCTCGATTTTTAGTTCGTGCAGCCACCGCCTGGTGCCGGCAGTATGTGGAAAAGGTCCATTGCTCGTGCTGCCGCACGAGCGACACGAGCTTGGCGACCGAAAGATCATTTTATGACGTAGCGACTGGTCGGAGGTTTTTCGTGTTTTGTCGCGTTTAGTTACATCTTCGGGGTAAACGAACGTAATATTCAGTTTCACGGGATAAAAGGTTCTCTATAATTCACCTCTAACCCTTTTTTTTCGAGAACATCATCAGCTTCATTTTAATAGCTTGTCCGAAATCCCCAAGAACACAAGGAACATGCTATCTAAGTTACGTTTGAGTTTAAATTTCATGTCTTTTATCAACTAG
>JABSTQ010002533.1:0-26743 GCA_013358835.2 Ixodes persulcatus | reverse complement strand
CAGGACACAGCAGGCAACACTGATGTCACAGCATCTCTCTGCTGCATCCTCAACTCAGCATGGAGGCAGTGGAACCTACGCTTGAGCTGGCCTATCGTCCTGCACAGTGGATAAATAGAGCAGATCTGCTAATCTTTTTGAAGTGGTTTAACAAGAACATCTAATGAGGTCGGCATGTGATGTCTATCATCCCTCCAGCCCATTGAAAACATGGTATATGCCTAATATTTCATAGTTTTGTTGGAATATTTTAACATAGTAATGATATGCAGATTTTGTTAAAGATACCAGTGATGTGATTGGTCCGAGTCATTTTGGCACAGCTCTTGGAGCAGTGAAAAGTCAATTTTGGAACAACAAAAATAACTTCTGTAGCATAAGCACACAATTTTATTCATACCAATGCAAACATTGTGTCAAGCTTAATTTTTCGGCCTGAAAGTCAATGTCTACATTGCCTTCGCACATACATTCAACCTTTTTTTAGCATCCAACTGCACAGCAGGAGTCCTCAAACACAAAACTATAGTGTTTAGTTGCATGGAGAAGCACCACTGACAAGGTGACAAGAAGGTGAGTGTAGATGGACAACACAAACTGCTTTGAATGGTTATTTTAGGTACTGAATGCCACTGAAATAGTACAATAACATTGATCACATAAACTGATGTTTCCTTCAGGTTCTAGAGGTGGTAATAAAACTGCAATTTATAATTCAGATAAAAAGCAAAGCACTAGTCATTGGGTTATCAAAATAAATTACATTTTATCTGTAGAACTTCATAGCAAAAACGGCATGTGAACGAAACTTAAAAACAAACCCCTCAAACTCATTTAGGTTCTTCCTGAGATTCCATCCACTGCTCCTGTCAATTTAGTTCTAATCTACTCACATCTATAAAAAATTGATAGCTAAACAAGTGAGTTTGGCATAAATAAATAAACATACATAAGAGCACATATAATTGTTCTTGAAATACCAAAGCACCCTTACTAAATCTCGAGTTCGAAAGAGGTACCGCCAGGATCTCTCAATTTATATTTACGAGCCGAAGTTGTATTCAGGAATTGTGTTGCAATTCTGCGTCTCGCTTTGGAGGAGTGCTTTCCCCTTAACACAGGGTGCGCTGCGGCGAAGGAAGACATGCAAAATCACGATGCCTACTCCGTGGTGTTTGCTTCTCCGGAGTATACCAGTGCGCGGTGAAAAGCGCACTCAAAGACACTAGCTAACCCTGCAGAATGAACAGACAACTAACATGAAATTATTACGAAACTTCCAGATACTGTCTGTCATTCATACAAAATGTGATCGAATAGTATGGTATTTGAGACGATAATCAAAAGTTTTGAAAACCTAAAAAACTTGCGTAAGCATATCATAACGGTCCGGCAGGGCAGCGAGGCCCGAGCTATTATATTTTCAGTATTATTAAAGTGACATTAAGTTTTGGCACTATGTTGGAGCCAATTCCTCACATTTTGGTTAAATATAGCAAAACGTAGCAGGGTAATCACTTTGGGGCAAATGGCGCAGCAATCCCATCACTGATATAATGAAAATGTTCTTCGCAAAAACCTGCAAGGAAAATGCAGTTGATTAGCAGTATTTAAGAGGATGTTTGAATATGTCTGTACTCAAACTGTCCAAAAACAAGACCTGCCTAAGCCAATGTGTAATTTTTTATTTTTTTTTTCACATCGCAAGCATTGCTTTTTTTTTTTTTTTTCTAAAAATTGCTTTACATTTAGGCATTTCTAACAACTGCTATTGTTTGAAAAGTATGAACTTCTAGTAAAAACTTGTAGGTTAATAAACCCAGTCATACAGCACCGACAGGAAGGATATGTTTCAGAGAAGTTCTAACTTCTATTCTGGGAGTTCAAACAGAAAAGAGCGAATGAAATATAATAATTAATGTGACATATAGAGTTAGCTGATAATGGTTGAATTTTTGTGAATTGACTTACTTCATTCCCACAAAGCTGGCTAACCTTAGAATAAACATTACAGGCTATGGCAGTAGGTTATAGCCAGTAGTATAAATAAGGTGGAGTAGAGATACGCCTTCCTTTCCTTGCTTCTGAACAGCCGTAGCCTACTATGCAAGAACATAAAAATGGCAACAAATGTAAAGCGCAGGCACAACCATATGAAAAAGTTTAGGTGCCTCAATGTGTCGAAACCCTGAGGCGTCGAACAAGGGCGCATAGCCTGGCTTTACCGTTCCACGATGCTCTTCGTTGTGCTATGCGAGGCATTGTAGGCGACCTCCGCTGCTGATGACGGAGAGAACGGAGTCATCAGCCATGGCTTGCCGGGTGTAGCCACTATCTCCAAGCAGTAGACCATCGTAATTGCCATCGGCCCGCTTGCCTGACACCGAGCCCTCGGTGAATATCCTAGAGTCGTGGGTGCTTCCAGGCATCAACAGCACCCGCGACCGAAGGAAACCGACCGACCTCAAAGAAGGCCTGTTGCAAGGCATGACCCTCAGCTTCACCTGGCCACCTGCATTGTAAATGAATTTGAGTCAGTCTGTAGCACTATGACATTAACAGCCATGGTATTGTTGTTGTGATCACATGCTTAGAAATAACACACCTATCATTCATCTTCATCAATAGCGAGCAATAAAAACCTTGTCCGCACAATGACAGTACTCAGTAGCCGCAAGACTAGCTCAGTAGCGCCAAGTGCATAGTTGGGAGTGTAGAAACCAGGCTGTTTATAAATATCTGCACTCCTACTTTATTTGTAGTTTAGTTGCATTTGCACCTGCACCAATAATAGGTACTAAGGGAGTCATTTTGTACACTCCAGTTGGTTCGTGTAATTTTACTGCTCAGTTCACTGGTCTGCATGTCACGCTCATAACCAGAAAACAAATATCGAGTGCTGAAGCAACACTATTAATGTTCCTTTAGGGAGGTACCAGTATACGGGGGGATCAATACGCTGGCAGATATTCATGCTAGCAAGTCTACAGCTTAAGAAACAAAAACTGAAGGGTCATTGCACAGGTGGTGCGCTGTAAATAAATTGCAGAATAGGTGTGCTGAGAAGACCACCTTCAACAAACTCAGGTATTCACACACCAAAATTTCTATACAAAGGGTTTCTGAAATAATGGTGATTGCTCATCGAGCAATCTAGGCCCAGGCTTCCTTCTCGGAAAACTGGCATGCACATGCGCCTAGTATGGGGACGCGCCAGGAGATGCTCCAAACCACTTACCCTATGAAGTCTCGGGCACGACGTGACAAGGCAAGGCCAGAGTCACCCGCATCACACAGTCCGCGAAGCAGTGGAGAGTGGAGACGTGCACAGGGATGTAGTCCCCTGCGGTGATGAGGAAGTTCTCCGTGGCGTAGAACTACAGGGCGACAATGACCTGCTGCTCTGCAGAGAGGGCGCGGCTGCGAGGCGTCGGCCGCTCCAAGTCCGGGCGCAATGTGTCGGCGAGGAACACAATGCCCGCGCGACCGAATCGAAAGCGCTCCTGCAGTTCGTCCTCGTCGAACCCCTCCAAAGGGTTCAAGCGGTCACGGAACACACGCTGCCGTCCCATCATCACAACAGCGTACTGGGGGAACACGGGCTCTCTTCGACGTCTGCGTCGCGTCACAGTCGACATTGCGTCCCTTATCTTCGCCAACCCGTCCGCAAATCAGTTGTCAGTCAGTCGGCGGGCGAGTCGGAGGGTCGATTGGGCAAACGGCAGAGAAGACAAACAGCGATAACCAGCTGATAACTAAAGCGCGGGGAAACGTGCGTTGCAAGATACGAGAACAAAACAACAAATCTATAAAAACCGTTGCCAGATCCGAAATCAACGCTGCAAACTTATGCTGTGTTTGGCGAAATAATAGATGCATCAAAATATTTATGATTTTTTAAAGTATATATATATATATATATATATATATATATATATATATATATATATATATATATATATATATATATATATATATATATATATATATATATTATGCATAAAAAAACACTACGATAAGATGTCGGTTTTATTTTTCTTAATAAAGACAAAACTAGTGAAAAAGTTTCTTAAAAGGCTATTTGTTTGTTTCGACCGGCAGGTGGCGGGAGCTACCGCATCATAATAAAACACGGAGAAATTGTGCATCGAGTGTTTGTCGAACGCGGCTAGGTACTCGGAGCCTGGTACCTAGGTAGGGAAACGCGGTTAACTTTTAACCGCGGTTAGAGTTAACCAGCTTCGAGCAAACGGGCCCTGTTTATTTATTTTTTTTCCTACTCTTTTGTCACGCGGCAAGCGAGAGTTATTTTATTTTTGCTGTTCGCGCATATTTTCCTCAGCTGATGTTTTCATCTGGCACGTACCTGGATTGCGAGCCTGCTTTTGTTTGAGTGTGTTTTCCTGCGTGTTTGCGTTTTTCTTGCTTTTTGGTACATATGCAAGAGTGTATTTTCCACCTTCACAACTATGTACCCCCCCCCCCCCCCTGCAATAATGCCTTCGGGCGCTGCGGGGTAACCCGAAATAAATAAATAAATAAATAAACAAAGCAACACCTTTTAGAAGCTAAGGCCGTAGCACTCTTCTCGTGACGTCGCGAAGGAAGGCCATTGGGGGCGCGCGTCGAAGCGAAGGCAACGCGCGTGGATCGACTGTCGTAACGTGCTTTTAGTCACATACGCGTGTCTTATTAGCTAAAATGAAAGCTGCACATAGCAACGGGTCTAGAAAACACTTTATTACGCGGGCAAAATATTACACCGCTAAATAATCGGTACGAAATGGCACGAGGTATGCGTATAAGACGTCTATAAAAAAATGTGATTGTTTTAACTCGAAAACATTGAGTCACGTAATTATTGCTGTAGGAATGCATATTTTATACAGAAATACTTCGACAAAATGGCGAGACGCGCAGTGACTGGACACAGCAAAACAGAACACAGTTAAAAATCAGGTAGACGTAGTCAACGCGGACACGGCAATACAAGTGTCACTTGCGATCATGTAAGCGATGTGATCGCGTGCAGTCACTGAATTCTTGCATTATACTTGGCCACATGGCAAAAGTAATGTAATATCGATCGAATGACATTATGGAGTCGACAAATCAGCTTGCGACGCTCGTATAATCACTCAAGACCGCGAGCTGATTAAATCCCATATCACTGAATGAAAATATATTCACTTTTCCGTGTGGCAGAGGTACTAAACTTACTACTTAGTCAACTAATTTACTTCTCCCTATGGGCTCGAGCTGCCTTAGAACAAAATATAACTTATTTTGTATACAATAATCTTATTACCTTAATACAGTTAAGATTCTAGTATAAACGCGGTAAAGGCAATAACATAACATTAGCATAAATAAACACATAACCACAAACAACGCACTTTCAATAATTACACAAACTTGTTTTTCACCTTCCAGTGAAAACCAGATTACCACGCATATTTACAAATGTCGACGCAACTGCACACGGAAAATGACAAAGAACAAAATTCAAGTCTATCATAAAATTAAAAAAAAAAAAAACAATTGCAGCTTTTTGCCCGCGTCCTACATGAATAAGGAAGCCCCTAAATAAGTTGTTTCTCACCTGTCGATCGTATCCATACGTCCCACAATATCCGTGACGAAAACATTTGAATACGAACCCAAGAATTACGTCTCTCTCTGTCGAGAGAGAGGTCGATCGATAATCGACCAGAGTCATCGTTGGCTTGTTGTCACACGTCACTCAAACCGTAGCAGGACTTGTTCCACGAATCCACGTAAATACGTAAATGCCGTAGTATCAAGCAAACACAAAAAAAAAAAAAAATAAACTACCCGAGACTGCGGTGACGATGGAAATACGACGGGAAGAAAAAAAAAAAAAAAAAAAAAAACAAGTGTCAAGAGTACCACACACGAGAGCAGCGGCGACGAAAGGCCCATCTCTTGCTCGTGTGCGCACCCTGCGGCGATGACTGGATTTTTTTTTTTTTTCGGTTCCCTTCCCTTCTGAAATGTCTCAGCGTTCCTTTCCAGACAGTCAGCAGCTCACACTCAACGTAAATTTACCAGAATCGGAGCCCGTATGAGGGAAGATGTCGCATCTGAGTGATCGGAGCCGGTTCATTCGAAAAGTGTGGGGAGCTGCGGGACTGCACGTAGTCCCGTGGTTACGGGGATATTCATAAATATAAATTTGGTACTTTCAACCTTAGTAACGCGTTGTATATTACGTTTATATTATATATATAATAAATTTTACAAGACTGCGCTTCTAAAACGTACATTAATGTCGGATAAACGCTCATGAACACCACCGCGCCGCTCGACAAGCAACATTTTTTTCACGTCGATAGTATATATTTTCACGTCGTCGCGCAATGGCCTTCCTTCCTCCGACATTGTGACGGAACCACTAGGAGCTCTACGGCTTTCTTCTCTAGGAGGTGTTGGTCCGCCGGTGCACGGTGCCCTTTCCTCGCGCCGCCCGTCTGCTTCCGCGGCCGCGTGCTGCGCCACGTGCGAGAAGCGTTGGAGCGATAAAAAAAAAGGGGGGGGGGGGGGGGGGGAAAGTCCGCTATACTCTGTCTCATCCTACAATGGACTAAGGGCCAAAGCCATGGGCCATCAGGTCCAATCACGTTCCACGCTACACTATGACATGCCTAGCATTGGTTAGGGGTGGGCGAATAATGCTCCGAACCCAAAAACGCTGCATAATTTCTATAGCTTCGCCACTGCAGACAGCCTCTTTTTTGCGAGATAAAATCGTTGAGTCACTCAGTGCTATTTCGATTCGAACCACTGTCCGCCCATCCTCATCAGTGATCCGAGACGCGGGCACTGATACGCGTATCAAAGCGCAATACGCGATTTCTAAGTGGCTCATGATTGGATCTGGCGGTCCGTAGCTTTTGCCTTTAGTCCATCGTAGGGTGAGACGAAGTATAATCGCGGATGATAGACGCTAACAACATAGAACACAAAAGAAAGGGAAAAGAAGACGCCAAAAAGATCAGAACTTCTCTGAGAAATCAGATTCATTCCATAGAGGCCTATTTGAGAGTTAATTGCTGATGGTATTCAGTCATAGGATCACGCTTTTTGTGTGCGTCTTTTCGTGGCACTGGGGACTGTCCACTTCTCACCGTTCATCCTCCTTCGGCGTCTCTCCGCAAACTGACTTCGCTGCGTTTCTTCCGGGTGCTTTAGAGCAGGAAAAGAAATTAATATTAAGAGGCAAAATGGATTGAGCGCACCCGATAAGGCTGACGTGTGAACATAAAAAATTAAATGATGAAACTTAGACAGATCCAACGTTGCTTTATATTCGATAGTTCAAAGTTGTATTGTCCGATTTTATTCTTATGTTGTCATTCTTCAAGGTTCTTGTTCGTCTGATCAATGTTCTATTACGTACAATATGGTTATTTCCCCGAACCCTTTAAATAATTTCTTGAACCCTTTACGGGGTTTAGGATTAGTACAATGAAGCCTTCATCCCGTGCGTCGGGTAATGCTAAACTTGCTGGTTTAATGAAAACTTAATAGTCGAGTTGTTGGTTGTTACGGCTGAATTTCGAGCTTGTTCAGCAAATTATTTAGCAGTTGGATATCAGTGGAAAGAAAATAGTGGGACAGTTTTTTTGATACCAGAGACAGGTGGTGTTTTTACCAGGCTGTCGAACCGAACTCAAACCCGAGACGAAAACCGGATTAAAACCGTTGTTTTGACCAAACCGGAACAAAACCGAATCCCAGATCAAACTTTAGTAATGAACCCGAACCAAAAGCGAACCACAATCTTATGTGGCGGTTTTCTATTGACTGGGAAATGGTTTGGCGAAACAAAAAGCAAGTTAGTTATTCGAATCTTGACTTCTAATTATCAAATGCTAATAGCGCTGGGCCACAGAGCATGTCACGTGCACTGTTGCTTTGCATGCAAGTGTTGGTCATTATTTTTTTATTACTGTATAAAAAGTTTGTCGCTCCCTGTAAAATCAAAGCTTTAACGCGCCACAACTTATTTTGTTATTAAAAACAAACCGCCCGGAATTTAAAACTAAAATTTTAACCCAAATTCGTCAAGACGGGAACGCTAAAACCGTTTTCTAGTGAACCGGTAACCGCCACTTGTGACTGTGGTTTGGTTCCGGTTCGGTGAAGAACAACGGCTTTGACCCGGTTTCCCCTTCGGGTTTGGGCTCGGCTTGACACACCCTGGCTTTTGCAGTAAATTGAAGCAACAAATATAGTAAATAAAGACCTCAACAAAACCAGACGATAACGGGTTTGTATTGCAAGATAATATCTGAAAGCCGCAGCTCTTCTGTAACTGTATAAAAAAAACTGCCCTTCTCACAAAAATAAATTGTGCTTTACAAGACCTGGGTGATTACTTGTCTAAGTGTTTACAAAAGAGCGTCATCGTTAACAAAAAAGAAAAAAACTGTTCGGATAGCGACCTAAAATGGTATTTAAAAATGTGTTATATGTCGGAAAATTTTCCTGCCCTATAACCAGGGTGTCGAACCGAACCCGAACCCAAACCGAAAACCGGATCAAAACCGTTATTTTTGACCAAACCGGAACAAAACCGAAACCGAAATCGAACGCTTCATATTGAACCCGAACTGGAACGAAACCATAATTTGATATGGCGGTTACCGGTTCAACGAAAACGGTTCAGGGCCAATTGTGTCAATAATTGGTCTAAATGGGAAAAGTTGCGGGCGTATATTTTTCTTATGTTGCCAAGACTAATCCTACATACTGTGAGATATCTCCACATTTCGTTTTTATTGCATACGTAATAAAAAATGCATCATCGTCTGGAGAGCTTCAACTTTCCTTTGTTTCTTGGATTGACCCTGTCGGCGCGGTAGCGGCGGCGGCGATTTCAAAGCACCGCTTGGCCTCTTGGCTACGAAACATCCAAGTGTCGGAATGGATTGCGCCACCGTAGGCACGGGGACCTGCGCGTCTGCGAACGTTTGACCTCAAGATGGACAACAGTTGCAGTCGATGAGCCATTTAGCCAATCGAGCACCGAGAGCGCACCACGTGACCTTCCGCTTGAGTGCAGCGACACCCTGAAGGAAGGGGGGGACAAGTACCGCGCTGCATCGGCAGTATAGTTTGTAGGGTCGCCTGTGGTCCTTTTCAATAAAGAGCAATTTTTTCCTCAACGTGCTCGGGGTGTTAACTTAACAAAAAAAACAAAAAAAAACATGGGTTGTTGGAGGTAACGTTACTCGGCGATGATTCGCCGACGCTCCGCGCCCTGGAAGGAGGCCAGGGGGAGGAGGGGGGGGGGGGGGGAGAGAGAGAGAGAGAGAGAGAGAAGAAAAATGTGTCTGTTTATTTTTTTATTTTTTTTTTTTTGTAGGTTTGTCAGACTAGCAAGGCCAGCATGTCGCCTGTTCAACCATTTTCTCATTTTTGTTTGAAGTCCTCTTTCATCGTCTTCAACTGAGCATTCGAGAAACGTCGTTCGTTGTGGTGGCATTACCGGAACTTTGTTCGGTGGCTGACAAGTACAAATGACCCGGTCTGAGTCCCTCAGACCGGGTCATTTGCATAGAGCGTTATTTGCGATAAAAAGACAAAAAGACTAGACAAAGCATCGCCACGAGATGTGTAGAACAGCGTTTTTCCGCCGGAACCCGAAGCGCTGTCAAGATGTAGTCACATTTCATTATACGTGCGTGTTCACGTGCCCGGTCATTGACACATCGGCCAGTCTGGCCGATGTATACATGACCACTGCTTAACGGGATTCGATTAACTACCCCAACTGCGCACTCGACGTCCCTGTTTCTGTGTTTTACGGCACATTTGTTTCCTCTCGTTCCCCTGTCAGCCACTCTGGGGCATAGCTGTGACATCTTACTGGGTGCCGAAAACAGGTAGCATGTATAAAAAAAAACACGTGTGTGCAGAGCAAAACAAACCAAAACATATGGAGGGCAAGCAATCTAGCTAGAGACCTTTTTACTGTTTACAAAATCACAGCCCAGTGTGCGATCTTCACAGCCTAGCACGTGCGTGTTTGTCGCTTCGGAAAGCGTGCAAAGCACGCACTATACGCCCGAACACTGAAGATGGCACCGGCCACAAGCTTTTTTTTGGAAAGGTCTATGGACCCGTCCCGAGAATACACCCTCCTCTGGCAGAGTTTGACATACTGCACCCGAGAATACACCCTCCTCTGGCAGAGTTTGACATACTGCACAGCTGCGTGTGCAAAAAACACCATAACAATGGAAAGCCGATCGCTTATATATAGTTCACTTAAGAACAGTAATATATAAGTAATAGCCTTGCCACATTAATGCTGTCTTTTGCGCACGTCACTGAGCAGAGTTTTCAGGTCTGCCTTAAGAGGCAGTAATATTGGGATGGGTCTATTGCAAGTATATCATGCTCTGAAAAGCCTGCTGGAAGTGCTCGGTCAATATTCAAAGGTCGAGTTAGGAACCGGTTTGAACCGGCTCACGCTTATTAAAACCGCTAACCGGAGTGATATTAGGGAGTTTTAGTAGATCGTATTTCCCCCTCCGCTAACCCTCCGCTACGAACAAACCGCCACTGCGCCTGCGCGCCGATGGCCTTGGCTGTAGAGTTCCGGGTAGCGGAGGGGCTGAGCGGAGGGGGAAACACGGTCTACTAAAACTCGCTATTATGTGCGCTACCCTAAACCAGAACCGAACCGGAACAAAATACAATGCTACTGAACCCGAACCCGAACCGAACCAAAATAATGACCGGTTCGACACCCTGCCTATAACACGGATTTGAACGGTAAACTTCTCTATGACTCATCATCCAAAAGCAATATGCTGCGAGCAATCAAGGCACATATTCAGAATTGTGGTTCGGTTTAGCTTTGGTTCTTCCGTTGTTTTTTTTTTTTTTTTGTATAGGTTATAACACACTAAAATATTTAAACAATCGTCTTGATCATGCTGGTAAACTCGGAGTTTATCCGAGTTCATCCACAACAATCTGTTACGGATGAGCTGGGCGCAAGCATTGTGTGCTCGGGCAAGCTAACATTGGCTAGAATAAGATAAGATTTTCTATTATTTTTTAAAATTTGTTAAGCCTGCTTTGATTTTGTCATGCGGCGCTGGCGCAAGCACACAGTGTCCATTTTATTTATAACAAATTCTCTGCCTTTCCGAGTTTGTTTGTATGCTCAAGACAAGCTTAACGTTTTAGTTGCGTCCCAGGTAGGCCCTCATCTTCGGGGTTGGCCTTGTCTCGGCCGCCTCGTCCTCCAGCTTTTTGCGCTAAGGGTATGCCCGCATATACTCAGCATTAATATTCCTCGTGAAAGTCACGCCGATGCACTGAGCCATTGCCTTATAGAGTTTTAGTATTACGTATATGAGCAAACGCAAGCCCCCTACGTTAGCGTTAACGCTGCGTCCTCCACACTGCGCATGAGCCATACGTATACGCACTGCAGCGAGCTATGCGTACGTATGCTCGCTATCGATTTTTGCGAGCGTACGTAGCGGTCCCCTGCGTGCCATTCTCGTTGCTCTCGTCGCGCACGGGAGAGCGCGAGACTACTCCAGTTTGAGAAATGGCGGCAGTGAGGAAAACCAGTGGAAGTACAGGGTGTCACAAAAAGAAATTTACAGGGTTTTTTTTTTTTTTTTTTTACCGCAAAAATAAACTATCGCCGAACGCTCATTCTCCGCCCAAAGATAGCGCTGGAGGTCACAACCAGATGCCAAAGTTTCGGCCCGATCTGGTACCTTAATAGAAGCTTTCCGGAATTCAGACTGGCAACTTTGATCACTATAATCATCTGAAAAATTCCATATTTGCTATACTAATGGCGGCCTTCTGTTTAGTGATGAAAGAAGAAGTTGAAGATGCTCCTAAGCAGTTGATCCGATGCCTATACATTCTAGATGTTAGCGCGACGTGAAGCAGGAATCGGATGCAAGAGCTGCGTAAGCGTTGATTTCTAAGTCGGGCCCGGTCACTCTGTTAGTAGCACACACTCGGCTTCAAAGCCCCTTGATGTATAGAATTTTATCAAGGCGTCTATGTGGGCTGGCGCTTCGTTCTGACTGGTTGCATCTTTTTCACCATCGGCACTGAAAGAGATTTAAAAAGAACTGGTCAGTGACGCGCGCATTCTTATGTACTTTTGACTCTCAAAAGTGACGGTGCCCCATATAGTACTGCAGACCACAGGTTCATCGCCGCCATTAGTACGGTAAAAGTTAAACTGCCATTTGAGTCACCAGATGGCACTGAATTCCGGAAAGGGTTTATCAAAAGTTATAGGTGATTTTCTGAAAATTTCAATGGGAAAATGGCGGCTGACGGAGCCGCCATTTTCCCATTGAAATGACGGAGCCGCCAGGGCCCGTTTGCTCGAAGCTGGTTAACTAACCGCGGTTAACTGGATTTCCCTACGAGGGGGAATTTTAGGTCACGTGACCTGCAGAGTAGGGACGCCGGAGTCAAATGGTACCTAGCATCAGACAATATGGCTGCTACGGCTGCTCGTCGCGCTCGGGAACATTTATTTTTACGAAGATTCGTCATCCTCGTGCCACGAAAGGGCAATTTCAACACAGTCTACAGTCGGAGTCGACGGCAGCTCGCCCACCGCCGGGCGGCGAGCGTGCTGTGGTAGCAGGGCTACGCTTGACTGGTCAAGTCAAGTTCGAGTTCACGCATCGCCCTCTGAAGTGGACTTGTTTCAACGAATGCTACAGTCAGCGGGACCTTCAAAATATATTACCTAGGTGAGTGCCGCGATGTTTCACGAGAAAGTTATGCGATCGTACCGCTATCAAAATGTCATGTCAGCAGATCTTGCGTTGTAATCAACGTCCAGCTTTCTTTTTTTCACTTTTAAAACCTACCTTGAGCCGCAATCGCATGGTAGTGAAACAAATCTCTCCGAAAAACTGCCTCTAATCGCGGAGTCTGGTTTATAGTACAGTTCGCCGTGTATTGTATTTGCAGCGCATCCACAACACCGACGACCCCCTTGCAGCGGGAGACAGTTCAACGAAGGCAAGATGTAGACTAAAAACTTTCCTCGGAAGCAAATATCCGTTACCTCAATAGAAACTGCCGGCACGGATGCCGGCACGGCATTCGATCGAACTTCGGTACTGTCGTCTCCGAACTTGTACCACTGGGAAATAAACAAAGCTTCTATCATGAAAGAAGTGTCCATGTTTTCTCTTGCGCTTGTCTTTCGTCAATTTATTTTGTTTTGGGATAACTAGAAGTCTTGTTAGGATTATAAAGAGAGATATAATTACGTAGCAGACGATCACAACCAATCTGAAATCGAAAATGAGTCAGGCGACATCAAGCATCAGCATGAAACGGCAGAGGAATTGGACATTGGATGAACAATTACAACTAATTCGGGTAGTGGGGAAGCGAAAATATCAAATTATGGGGAAGTTCAGTGCTACGACCACGACCCAAACAGAAAGACAGGCATGGGCTGATTGCGCACCCCAGACCAATTACAACAGTGTTGAAGGAACCTTTTAAAGAAGACCAGACGGCTGTACAGCTTATACAAGAAGCACGAACAGCGCATAGGTAAGTTCATTGTGTTCTTAAGTTAAAAAAAAATATTGCATTGCTTTAGTGATACTATATGGAGAATCAAACCTAGAAACGTGTATGTGGACATTTGTATATTCGTGCACCTTTGCCCTCTGCTGGGAGTCGACTTGTCATCTTCTAAGAACAGCAGTAAGAGCAGTGTTACAGCATCAGAAGACCATTTATTGCAGTTTATGTACAAGTTCTGCACAGGTTGTCTGGAACTCGTAAAACAGTTCTAGTGGAAGGCCCAAAACTTTGGACACAATATTAACAGACATTTTTAGAAAGCACAATGGTCCAGGCCAACCGAGGCCGACAGGCCAAACTGTAAGAAATTAAAAATTGCATGATTACATAGTCCACAGTTTCAGCAATGTTATGTCGCAGTTACTGAATGTTTAAAAGAATGCCTCATGCAGTATTTGTTTATTTCGAATTTCCCATGAAAGTTCCATTTACATACTTGGTTGAACAGTGAACCCCACCTCCTTTGTTTTTGCTCATGACTCGAGTAAGTAGTAGACGAGACGAAATTACTATGCATTAATTCATAGGTGCTGGGCCAAACCCCCACGTCTTGACGCCCCTCGTCGAAGCCGTCCTCGAGACGATCGGCGAGGACTCTCCCAACCTGTGCGGGTTTGGTTGTCACGATAGGTGACACGAAGAGTAGGTGACTGGTTTCTAGACCCGATTGTGTGACGAGTAAATGGTGCTAAGGAACCGGTCATAGTGAAGCAGAACTGTCGCTCCAGGCGAGGCTCTAAAAGACGAGGACAAATGTTGATAACAAGATGGGCATGTTGCCATTTGAATAGCATTACTGCAGAGTACTTTTATATAAAGACCAGAGGCCAGAGGCCAGATTCCCGAAACATTCTTACGGCAAAAAAAGTTAGTAAATTTATCTTACGACAAAGTTACAAACTTTTGAGTATTCCCGAAGCAAAATGTTCGCAAGTTTTGTGCAAGTTACGGATTTCGTCGAAACGTGCACAAAACTTACAAACATTTTGCTTCGGGAATACTCAAAAGTTTGTAACTTTGTCGTAAGATAAATTTACAAGCTCTTTTGTCGTAAGAAAGTTTTGGGAATCTGGCTTCAGTTTTATTTCAACCACAAAAGCTCAAAGGCGGGTCGAAGTATAAGTCACGAAACCGTCTTCCAGAGTACACTCCAAGATTTGACAAGACAAAGCGCAACCACATTTCTCATTATTTTTAACAAGGCTGAAAGAGTTTTACCGAAGCTACAAATTTATGAAATAGGACGGCATGCAATGAAAAATCAGGAGGTAAAGCTGTTTACCATAATCTAATAAAAAGTAAATGCAACAAAGTGGCAATGGCTTTTTTTATGCTAACTGTAACAGGTTTTCAATATGTAAATTAAAAGATCACACACAGTACAACCATCCTGTTGCTAGTTTTACTAACTTAGGAAAATTGGCTCAAACACTACCTTCATTCCCGTTGTGAAGTTAACGACTCCCATGATGGTAACCTGTGCGAGTAAAATTAATGCCAGTGAAACTATGTGCTGTAATTGTTGAAGTTGTCCTATCAATGTGCACAGTGCAACGAGAATTGACTGGAAATGTGACCACTAATTTTATGAACTGTTAATCACATAGCTACACAGCTGCATTCGAACCTTTAGCAGTGAAAGTGTATGAACATATGCATGCAAATGCTCTTCACAACCAAATGCACATTTTTGCACACCATGTATTGGGCAATTGTGCAAGAAGTAACGACACTGTGCTCCGACCTCAAGCCTGCATGTCAGTATATAAACCAACTTAGCTAGCAAACTTTGTCCTCTGCACCAACACGTTGAATGAAATTTGGCACAGCATGGGCATCTTTATCAGGGTTACAAACTATGCACAGTGTGTTCTCTTTGCTCGTACTGACAAGAACAAAACCTGACCACTTTTTACACATGCATTTGTCGCAGCTCCAGGGGAATAGATCCACAGCCTGGTCCCTCCGGGAGCAGAAGTGCTGCACGAGAGTCTGCCACAGGAGGCGGTGCAGCGGGCTCCAAGGAATGTGCCGTACAGCCGACGTTGGTGCTGGGAGGCGGTTCCTGCAGGAGACAGAGAGGCAGCAGCAGCTGGAGGGAGCGAATCTCCTGCTGGAGAAGGAGTGCACAGAAAGGGTTAAGCAAGCTGCCACGGCAACGATCGCAGCAGAAACTGCTGCAGAGGAGTTCTACCATCAGTCAAAAAATTACTAGAGGACCAAAAAACTTTGATTGGACTGGAAACACATCGTGCAGAATTGCAAATCAAATTGTTAAAAAAACAATTAGGAGAAGAGTAAACATTGACATATTATGCTGTTTTTAATTTTCAATTTGAATGTATTTGTTTACATATGACAAAGCCAACACAGCTGCTGAGAAATAAAATTCATTTTACTTGCAACTGTCAATATATTTCTGGATTCAGATCTGCTATACTCCGTCTCATCCTACGATGGACTAAAGCCCAATGCTACGGGCCGCCGGGTTCAATCACGAGCCTGTTTGAAACCATGTGGTATATTTCCGATGGGCCATAGTCCTTCGTCGGGTGAGATGAGATATAACTAAATAATGTACAGCGTATTAAAAATTTTATATATCAACATTGTATCACAGAGGATAAGTTGCAAAAGGTAATGTTTGACGACTTTACATCATTGGGGGTACCTTGCCAGCACAATGCACTGGTACTCAAGACCATGCGAAGCAGCATGTGCAATATATTGGTATACTTACGCTCAACCGATGAACTGGCTGATGATGGCATACCGAGCCTCATTGCTGTCGTCACGACCCGCTGCCACGGGCTCGACGGGAACCTCTCCGGGAGGACAGTCCTTGGCATGCTGCAGGGGTATATCTTGGCCAGGTTGTGCAGGACACAGCAGGCAACAGTGATGTCACAGCATCTCTCTGCTGCATTCTCAACTCAGCATGGAGGCAGTGGAACCTACGCTTGAGCTGGCCTATCGTCCTGCACAGTGTATAAATGGAGCAAGATCTGTTATCCATTTGAAGTGGTTTAACAAGAACATCTAATGAGGTCGGCATGTGATGTCTATCATTGCTCCAGCCCATTGAAAACATGGTATTATGCCTAATATTTTATATTTTTGCTGGAATATTTTAACATAGTAATGACATGCAGATTTTGATAAAGATACCAGTGATGTGATTGGTCCGAGTCATTTTGGCGCAGCTCTTGGAGCAGTCAAAAGTCAATTTAGGAGCAACAAAAAGAACTTCTGTAGCATAAATAAGCAAACATTAATTTTTATTCATACCAATGCAAACATTATGTCAAGCTTAATTTTTCGGCCTGTCCAACTAAAAGTCAATGTCTACATTGCCTTCTCACATACATTCAAACCTTTGTTAGCATCAACTGCACAGCAGGAGTGCCTCAAACACAAAACTATAGCGTTTAGTTGCATGGAGAAGCACCATGACAAGGTGACAAGAAGGTGAGTGATGAAGGACAACACAAACTGCTTTGAATAATTATTTTAGGTACTGAATGCCACTGAAATATACAATAACATTGATCACCTAAACTGATGTTTCCTTCAAGTACTAGAGGTTGTATTAAAACTGCAATTTATAATTCAGATAAAAAGCAAAGCACTTGTCATTTGATTATCAACATAAATTACATTTTATCTGTAGAACTTCATAGCAAAAACGGCACGTGAACGAAACTTGAAAACAATCCCGCCGAACTCATTCAGGTTCTTCCCGAGATTCCATCCACTGCTCCTGTCAATTTACTAGTTCTAATCTACTCACATCTATAGAAAATTGATAGCTAAACAAATGAGTTGGCATAAATAAATAAACATACAAAAGAGCACATATAAATGTTCTTGCAATACCGAAGTACCCTTACTAAATCTTGAATTCGAAAAAGGTACCGCTAGGATCTCACAATCTATCATATTTACGAGCCGAAGTTGTATTCAGGAACTGTGTTGCGTCTCGCTTTGGAGGAGTGCTTTCCGCTTAACACGGAGGTGCGCTGCGGCGAAGCAAGACATGCAAAATCGCGATGCCTACTCCGTGATGTTTGCTTCTCTGCAGTACACCAGAGCGCGGTGAAAAGCGCACTCAACGACACTAGCTAACCCTCCAGAATAAACAGACGACTAACATGAAAATTATTACGAAACTTCCAGATACTGTCAGTCATTCATACAAAATGTGATAGAATAGTATGGTATTTGAGACGATAATCAAAAGTTTTGAAAACCTGAAAACTTGCGTAAGCATATCATAACGGTCCGGCTGGGCAGCGAGGCCCGAGCTATTATATTTTCAGTATTATTAAAGTGACATTAAGTTTTGGCACTATGTTGGAGCACATTCCTCACATTTTGGTTAAATGTAGCAGAACGTAGCAGGGTAATCACTTTGGGGCAAATAGCGCAGCAATCCCATCACTGATATAATGAAAATGTTCTTCGCAAAAACCTGCAAGGTAAATGCAGTTTGAGATAAGCAGTATTTAAGAGGATATGTGTGAATATGTCTGTACTCAAACTGTCCAAAAACAAGACCTGCCTAAGCCATTGTGTAATTTTATTTTCACATTGCAAGCATTGCTTTTTCTTTTTCTAAGAATCGCTTTACATTGAGGCATTTCTAACAACTGCTATTGTTTGAGAAGTATGAACTTCTAGTAAAAACTTGTAGGTTAATAAACCCAGTCATGCAGCACCAACAGGACGGATATGTTTCAGAGAAATCCAAACTTCTATTCTGGAGTTCAAACAGAAAAGAGCGAATGAAATATAACAATTAATGTGACATAAAGAGTTAGCTGACAAATGGCTGAATTTTGTGAATTGACTTACTTCATACCCACAAAGCTGGCTAATCTTAGAATAAACATTACAGGCTATGGCAGTAGGCTATAGCCAGTAATATAAATAAGGTGGAGTAGAGATATGCCTTCCTTTCATTGCTTCTGAGCAGCCGTAGCCTTCTATGCAAGAACATAAAAATGGCAACAAATGTAAAGCACAGGCACAACCATATGAAAAAGATTAGGTGCCTCAAGGTGCCGAAACCCTGAAGCGTCGAACCAGGACGCATAGCCTGGCTTTACCGTTCCACGATGCTCCTCGTTGTGCTATGCGACGCATCGTAGGCGACCTCTGCTGCTGATGACGGAGAGAAGGGCGTCATCAGCCATGGCTTGCCAGGTGTAACCGCTATCTCCAAGCAGTAGACCATCGTAAACGCCATCGGCCAGCTTGCCTGACACCGAGCCCTCGGTGAATATCCTAGTCGTGGGTGCTTCCAGGCATCAACAGCACCCGCGACCGAAGGAAACCCACCGACCTCAAAGAAGGCCTGTTGCAAGGCATGACCCTCAGCTTCTCTTGGCCACCTGCATTGTAGACGAATTTGAGTCAGTCTGTAGCACTATGACATTAATAGCGATGGTATTGTTGTTGTGATCACATGCTTAGAAATAACACACCTGTCATTCATCTTCATCAATAGCGAGCAATAAAAACTTTGTCCGCACAATGACAGTACTCAGTAGCCGGAAGACTAGCTCAGTAGCACCAAGTGCATAGTTGGGAGTGTAGAAACCAGACTGTTTATAAATATCTGCACTCCTACTTTATTTGTAGTTTAGTTGCATTTGCACCTGCACCAATAATAGGTACCAAGGTAGTCATTTTGTACACTCCAGTTGGTTCGTGTAATTTTACTGCTCAGTTCACTGGTCTGCATGTCACGCTCATAACCAGAAAACAAATACCGAGTGCTGAAGCAACACTATTAATGTTTATTTAGGGAGGTACCAGTATACGGGGGGATCGATACACTGGCAGATATTCATTGAAGGGTCATCGCATAGGTGGTGCGCCGTAAATAAATTGCCGAATAGGTGTGCTGAGAAGACCACCTTCAACGAACTCAGGTATTCACGCACCGAAATTTCTATACAAAGGGTTTCTGAAATAATGGTGATTGCTCATCGAGCGATCTAGGGCCCAGGCTTCCTTCTCGGAAAACTGGCATGCACATGCGCCTAGTATGGGGACGAGCCAGGAGATTCTCCAAACCACTTACCCTACGAAGTCTGGGGCACGACGTGACAAGGCCAGAGTCACCCGCCTCACAGTCCGCGAAGCAGTGGAGACGTGCACGGGGATGTAGTCCCCTGCGGTGATGAGGAAGTTCTCCGTGGCGTAGAACTACAGGGCGACAATGACCTGCTGCTCTGCAGAGAGGGCGCGGCTGCGAGGCGTCGGCCGCTCCAAGTCCGGACGCAGTGTGTCGGCGAGGAACACAATGCCCGCGCGACCGAATCGAAAGCACTCCTGCAGTTCGTCCTCGTCGAACCTCTCCAAAGGGTTCAAGCGGTCACGGAACACACGCTGCCGTCCCATCATCACAACAGCGTACTGGGTGAACACGCGCTCTCTTCGATGTCGGCGTCGCGTCACAGTCGACATTGCGTCCCTTATCTTCGCCAATCCGTCCGCAAATCAGTTGTCAGTCAGTCGCCGGGCGAGTCGGAGGGTCGGTTGGGCAAACGGCTGAGAAGACAAACAGTGAAAATCAGCTGATAACTAAAGCGCGGGAAACGTGCGTTGTTGAAAGCAACGCCTAGAACAAAACAACGAAAACAACAAATCTATAAAGACTGTTGCCAGATCCGAAATCAACGCTGTAAACTTGTGCTGTGTTTGGCGAAACAATAGATGTATCAAAATATTTATGATTTTTTTAAAGTATATATACATATTTGATGCATAAAAAGAAACACTACGATAAGACGTCGGTTTTATTTTTCTTAATAAAAACGAAACTAGCGAAAAAGTTTTTTAAAAGGCTATTTGTTTGCTTTGACCGGCAGGTGGCGGGAGCTACCGCATATTAAGAAAACACGGAGAAATTGTGCATCGAGTTTTGTCGAACGCGGCTAGGTACTCAAAGGTACCTAGGTAGGGAAACGCGGTTGACTTTTAACCGCGGTTAGAGTTAACCAGCTTCGAGCAAACGGGCCCAGGAGATCAAGCATGCTCCCCGCCGCATCTGGACAATAGGGAGTTTCCGTAGATCGTTTTCGCTGTACCGTCAAGTTCTCCGCAACTCGCTACGAGATCCGGCCGGGACTCAGCAGGCAAGGCTAGCGGCGCGCATGCGCAGTAGTGGCGTCTTCGTTCCGGAAAGCGTAGCGGAGGTGGGAAAATGGTCTACGAAAACAAAAAAAAAAAAAAAGACTTGAAGGCTTAAGTATTAAGACTCAAAAAGTGAATTATTATAGATTACTTGCTCGTTTCGTCGAATTTGTTTCGCGCTTTTTACGAATATGACGTATTTAAACAAAGCGTTATAAGTGGTTGGTTTTAGTGGATATTCACTTTCCCCCTTGGCAACACTGACAGTCGCGCTGTTCGCGATGGCGGAGTCCGCAACTTGTCCGTCTCATGGAGTTCAGGGGTGAACGAAAACGCGGCGGCGCGTCGTTGTAGATTTTTGCCGCGTGAATTTCGCCGTGAAATATCGCGGAGTTCGGAGCTGGAGACAGACGAAAGAGCCGGTGCCGAGCAAGGCCTCCAACAGAAGACCCGGACCACTAGACAGCCTTGGCCCTCCTCTTCATCGGACTCTGCACTTAAGTACAGATTAAACCTTTTCCCAGTGATAGCGCTTCCCCGTGTGACTTCCTCGGAGCGAGTGGAACTCTTCCTGATCGGGCGGTATTGACAGGCGACCCACAACCTCCTCAAAGAAATCAACGCGACGAACCCTTTCGAGCGTCCACAAAGATGGGTGTCCATAGCCAAGAACGTTGGCGACGCCGTCGAACCCGAAAGGGTGTTTATCGTGCGGTCGGTACGCGAGCGGTGCGACCTATTCGCAACTTTCACGACCTATAGGGGGCGCACCGGTGCCTATCAAAATGGCTGTCATCTGGATGATCGTCGTAGAACAGCGGTACGAGGCTGGGTCTACGACGCGTAAGTAATTCTAGTTTTGCTATATACGAGCAGTATTAGAGCCTTGGTTTATTTTTTCACACCAGGAAGGTGTTGGCAAGCCCGTTTCTTATGAGGCCAATCATCCAGGAGCTAGGGAGCGCGATTCTCACACCGCGGTACCACCATCGCTGAAAGTTGCGAATTGCATGCATACTTCCAAGCAAAGGACGAGGCCAACATAAGATAGTAGGGATCCACAACACACTGGAGCGAACCATAGATCAAACTGCTAATCGCACAGTCCAATAAAAAAAAAAAAAAAACACCTTCACAACAGGCAACGGAAAGAGATTCACGCACTTCGTAGCAAAGCGAGGAGATTCGCGGTGTTGGATTGGCTTGACCGAATACCCGCCTTGGATTGTTCATGGCCTCCGAGATCCCGACGAAGCGCGCGCTTCGGGATCTCGGAGGCCATGGATTGTTTGAAGCAGTTTTGCAGGAGCACATCTAGATGGCGCTGCAAGTCTTTACGTATGCGTTTGCCTTACGCTATACTAAAAGTGTGCGTTCAACGCGCTCCGTAACGTTACGTCGACAGCTTGCGTGCGTTGTACGCAGTGCTGACGCAAGGGTCTTTATGCTATTCTAAAACTCTCCCCATTTTCTTACCTTAAGTTACGTTACGAAATATTACGTTGAAGCGAGGCTACAAGTTCAAGGAGAAAGCATGACACGCGACATTCGAGACATAAATAGGGAGTTTTCGTAGACCGCGTTTCCCTCTTCGCTAAGCACTCCGCAACGAAGAAGCCGCTACTGCGCCTGCGCTGCACTAGCCAATTGACTGAAGAAACCCGGATCTCGTAGCGTGTTGCGGAGATCGTTGCGGGACGGCGAAAACGATCTACAAAAACTCCCTAATGTTTCGGTGACTTATACGTAACGTAACTTAACGTAAGAAAATGGGGCAGTGTGAATGAGCCTATACTCACAAAGCCTGGCAGTTCGATGACGGAGCATAGAGTGCCCGGTCGCAGATTTGGTGCGCGAGGATCTGGTAGCACAGAGCATTTCGCGGGGAGCCTGTATGCAGCGCACAGCTTTTACAGCGGCGAGGACCCGAAACATGGTTTTCTAACCCGACGAGAAAAAAAGTGGTAGCCCGAGGAACGCGAGAAGCATGAGCGGACATTCCATCGCTCGGGACAAGTGTGTTTCGGCGTCTCGCCGCAGCGGGGCGCACGTTACATGACTCTTGTAGAGTTCCTGTATAGGCTCTCTACGGGAGCCAGAGTTGCGCGTTCATGCATGGCATGTGGATTCAGTTCCTCACGTGACTGAACTCGGCGAATAGCAGCGCCGCGCGTTCGAGGCGCGCGGCGCGCTCAAAAGCAGGAGAACGTACGCCGGGGCGCGTGCAACGTCTACTTTGCTGCACGACACTTGATACGGCTCCTCACGTGATCGGATCTTGGCGAATAGCGGCGAGGGCGGCACGCGGCACGTGGAATCAAACGCGCAACTCTGGCTCCCGTAGGGAGCCTATACAGGAACTCTAGACTCTTGTCCGCCGATCAACCTTTTCACTTTCGGCTGCCGCGTCTCGTGGCAATCTGCCAGGCTTTGTCAGTATAGGAGGTATTCACTGGCCGCCATATTTGAGGTCACTGTTTAGAGCGCATGCTCAGAACGAGCTCGGCATTAATAGGCTGCCAAGACCGGCAATCTTGGTGGTGCGGAATGCACGTGGCGAAAGAACTGTGCAAGCTCGCGTTCAGCACGCGCTCCGCAGCCGAGCACACGGCTATGGCCGCCAGTGAATACTTCCTATACATGGGTTGCACGTGACGTCATATCGTTCCTCCTTTCTGGTGGCCAAAACCTGCTGTTATACTTCGTTTCACCTTATGTGCGAGCTAAGGCAAAGCTGGAAGCGCGAGCACGAAAGCTCCGTGCCTTCAGGCTGTGCTCGAGCGCGCGAGCTGGGCAGAAACGCAAAAAGTGCTGGTCTCGCGCTTCTAGCTTTGGCTTCGCTCGCAGATAAAGTGAAACCAAGTATAATGAAGCTGTGCTCACTCGTTTCGCTCGCTCGCGACGCTCGTGTACTGCTCGTAGAATATGCACAGTAAAGGCTACGCTCGAGGAAGTTCGGCCACCAGAAAGTAGGACCAAATTACGTCAGTGCAACCTATGTATAGCGGAGGCTATTAGCCCCGTGCGCGACCGAAAGCGTCGCTGTGGTCGGCCTTCCACGATTGGCCGAACGCTGACTATGACGTCGGAAAGGGGATTTATCATCGACGGAAATAAGAGGAATGAAAGAACTTTAATTTTGACGGTGTTGGCAGTGTTCCTTTGAGGAGCGCAATGATTTCAAGCTTCCACCATGCTAATAACAACACCATCGAACTTGCTGTTTGCAAGGTAATGGGGGAACCACAGGAGGGCGCCACCAAAACATCTCGCCGCTAATAAGAGTAGGAACTGGTCTAAAGCAAAAGCCCAAAAGAAAATTGCCTTGCACGCGCCTTCGTCAAAGCTCTATTATGATTATTACTTCGAATCTTTTATACGGGGAAGGCCAGCGCGCGCAGAGCGTAGAATTGACTCCCTAAGTGTGACGTCATGGGTCCAAACAAACCGTTGCTAGGGTCGTTGTTATGAACAAATACATGTGGCTAGGTTTCGCTACGAAACCCGACCGTTCAGAAATCAGGAGTAGGACTTAAACTTCTAAAAATCACAGATATAGAAAGCTTGAATGTCATATTTCTTTCGACAGAAGTGTGCCGGTAATCACTTGTTTCTGAAATATTTACGACTGCAACTTCCGGTCCTCAAGATGCCTGCAGCAGACGACGAATGCAAGTAGTATGCCGTCTGCCCACATGCCCGCCGGCCAAGCCGGCGCCGGCGTCTGAATCGTGTGAATAAAGAATAGTGCATTTGTTTGAAATATGATGAGTTTCAGACAGTTATAAGAATTTATGGTGGGGTGCGATGCAAAATACGGTTTATCGGAAGTCCGGGCGCCGATCGAGATGACGTCTGCAAAAGATCGCATTGCACCCGTGAGAAAAGCACTTCAGGCGATCGGTTGAGATCCCAAATTTTGTTTGCGGACTCGCGCTATGGGAGGGTGCTTCGTACCTGGTTGTAACCATCGCGTGGAGAAAGATTCTTGCAGTTTTTTCAGATTTCCGCAAGACCCCAAAGCGCGAAAGAACTTCATAAAAAGCATAAGGTGAGTTTATTACAGATTGTACTCGCATCGCGGGTTCGATGGAGATCTTCACCAAAAGAGCACATCCACGGAATTTGATGTATACCAAGGGGAAAACAAACAAAATACTGCGAAATCGACAAAGACATGCAGTTCTTTAATAACCTGACAACCTCAATAATAATAATAACAAACGACTTACCTCGACGACGTACGATTTGTTTCTCATGCTGGCCTGCACTACGCCGGTAATGCACTTCGGGTCGTCGTCGTAACTGATCTACATGACGTGGTTTGATTTTACGGAATTTTCACCCCTCTGAACTAAGCTGGGTTCTTCGCAGAAAAAAGCGCATATTGCGGAGGCCTCTGTGGCCATGGCGATGCACTTGTTTTTGTCGCTGGTTTACCGACGCAATTCAATGAAGACGCCCGCTGCAAACAGAGACCAACAAATCTATCGTGTCGTCTGCTACCAAAGCAAAGCGGAGTGCAATACTTCAGAAATGGCTTTCATCGTTGCAATACGACACTGAGACGTGCCAAGAACATCTTCATAATTAGATACCAAAAATGTAGGTTGCTTAGAAAAAAATATTTACTTACTTGTAAGCAAAAATCTAGCCTCATATGGAGCCTCCATGCATTAGTCCATAGCAACGTCCCTATCAAAGGTTTGTTTGGACCCAGGCGCCATGTTGTGACGTAGTCACTTACGCGTCAATTACACTTGACCAGGTCACCAGAAGCAGCGCGGGGCGCGCCGCATTTGCTTTTGCTTATTTAGTACTTTCTCTAATTCGCCTAAACCGCCTCCGCGTTTTTTCTCTGTAGCTCACCACACTAGCAGACGCTTTCGCGTGTGTATCTGCGTGTGTCCGCTCTACGACCGGCGACGTTTTGAGGATAATCGGCTGTATTTTAAGGACTTTTCTCATCGTTATTGTGATTGTACGTTCGGTAAAGAGCTACAAGCTGATCTAGATCGCATTCTTCTCTGGTCGAACGATAACAAACTTCCCCTAAACTTAAACCAAATGCACTACCATGCACACACTGCTTCGCGCCAAACTTCGACCCCTCCAAACACTTTTCCTAGAACAACGCATATCCACCTCCTAGGGGTAATCATCGACCAGCATTTCGATTTCCATCGCTATGTCCAAAACGCTGTATCCGGGGAACGTGACTCCTTGGCTTCGTCATTCGGTCCACAAGAAGAGCCAGGCCCGATGTGCCCAGATTGCTGTTCACAGCACTGGTGTTGCCATCCTGGAGTTTCGCTGCTCGGTGTGGGATTCGGCAACGAGGTAACTTGTTGCCTCCCTCGAGTCGGTGCAATGTCGCGCTTCCGCCTTATTATGAGGCGTCAACTTGGCCTCCGAACATCATCCTATCGAGCATTGCACCTCCTCCGTTCAGTCGCAGGACCCGCTTCAACATCGACGTCAAGTAGCGACCACGCGGCTCCTAGCCACTTCTCTGCTACCGGACTCCTCGCTTCCTTTTGCCTCCTCCTAGACGGCGTACTCGCGCTGGTGGACTGCAGCCCCTTTTAACCCGTACGCTTCGTCCTAGAACTCCTTCGCACCCCGTGCAGTGCAACTTTAAGACCCACCAAAGCCCCCCCCCCCCCCCCTCCGCCAGTCACCAGTTTCACTACCAGTCGACAGTGTCTCACTTCGAACATTCACCAAGAGCGTCACGGCCCACCTGCGGAGCATCTAACTTGATTTTTTATGCCGATCCCGGAGGGGGCTCCAGCAGGCGGACTGGATGCACATAGATGCCACCATCCTGTACACTCGTACACTCTACTGATGCTTAGCTCACAACACTAACTATTCTGCTCGTGAAGACTATGATATAGTGACTCATTTTACTCTATTCTATACACACTATGTGCTAGCATAGCGCCTGCCTATTAAATGCGAC